>JAIMZG010001405.1:0-16203 GCA_020466075.1 Colletotrichum coccodes
CGGTCGATGGCGCAACCATAGATGGTGCCTCGTGGTTGCAATTCCCAAAATCCAACCAGCGCCTCACGTCCCCAAACTCAAACTGGTGCTGTGACGGGTTGATCTGTCAGATCGAAAGAGTATCGAAGGAAAGCCTCGCGACATCGAGGTGTATGGCCTTGAGCTGGCTGCAGAGGAGTGTAATGGTCAACGAGCTCACGCAAGCTACAGCTTTGACTCAACAAGAAGATCAAGCCTCTTAACGCCAGGTCTCGATCAATGATAAAATATGTGTATATTCCCAAAAAAAAAAAAAAAAAAACCCCCAGGTGATATTTCTTCAGTCGTATCGATCGACGTCATGTCTGCAAACAAAGACGAATGTTGGCAATTCTCGCCAGCGACATCAAGTCTCATCTACAACATCGGGTGTAGCTTCATTCTCGGGGATAAGGACCAGAATGAAATTCAAAGGGGGTTTGAAACTACTATTTCTTGATATGTTATCGGTTTTGGCAGCCTGTCCTGGCCCTGGATTCATCTTACTGTTGTCGATATCTCAATGCTGTTAACTGTTGAGCCACGGGACTTGAATACGTCGCACTTAGCAAGTCAAAGTAAGATATGGTAATGTCACGATGTGCCAGACTTATGTGGTCATAGAAATGAGCCCACGACTGTAATGGTTATTCATAGCCGGAGTTTCATCTAGAGTTAGTCTTAACTTGGATATGCTTTTGACCGTTTGAAATCTTGCTTGATAGAAAAGGGGACGGGTTCACTCTCGCTCGACTATCCGATCATCTATTCGTGGATTGTACCCAAATTCATGTTTAAAGATACACTGTCATCTTTTTTGTGTCATCGGCAGTATTGGGCAGTCGGACCCGCGAGTTTGGAAAGGCCGAATGTAATTCAAGAGTGTGTAAGGGCATATCGGCGCAGGGACCTTAGCTGATCCCGGAATCCTGGAATGCTTCGCAGTTGGTTCAACGGATCGCATTCGATGCTTTCACTGAGTTCTGGTGGTGGCATGTCCTGCCTGTTTCCAAGAGTCAAGATCATGACTTGCCGAGTCGGCTGCGAGATGGCTGCTTGGTCTGTGGTTGGGCTGAATGATCAACCTACCAAAGAGGTTACCCTAGCCAAGAAACCCGCGCCTCATCTTGGCTTATTTCGTATCAGCTGCTGCTTCGCCCTATCAACCAGGAGGATGGTAAGCGGAGAGCACTCGGCCAAAAAAGTCTCGGCCGTCAAGCCGGGTGCCAGTCACCTTTGTTACTGTTTTCGTATCGTGGAAAGCTCACTGGCCGATTGACAGATGCTTGGGCCCCGCTGAACAAGGTATGGAAGAAACAGGGTGGAACCACCGAGTGGGAGACCAATCGGGGGCAAATAGACGGGGTGGGTTTCAGGCTAGGCCATCCCGAGGGTTGCAAGGTGGGCAGCCGCCTGCATCCTCCCGCCAGCGGTGGTGCTCCGCGAAGCCAGTATGATGTCTCCTTCTCTCGGCAATACTTCTCGAAATCGCAATCCACGCCGCGGGCTAGTATAGAGGCAGACGCCCGGCTTTCATAGCAGCACGCGTTTTAGGAGACGCACTGCAGGCCCGCCAGTTGCCTGCCGAAGGACCCGTCTGCCATGATGCTAGAAATGACTCGGGGACTATTGTCCAGCTGGTGCATCGACAAAAAGGTTGAGCTGAAGCAAATCGTTCCTGGTAGAGAGAAACTTCTCTCTCTTTGACTACCTTTACGTATGCAGGCCTAAACACCGATGCGGTCGGGAATGGGAGACAAGCCTGGAATCCCAAGGCATGCGGCACGAGAAGAGACAAGCGAGTTGCTTGAACCGCGCCATGGCTTCGGCAAGCATCGGTTAGGGGCTTATTCCCGAGGGGTAGGAAAGCAAATAGAAGATGCGTGGCGTTCCCGTTCCGGAGACAATCTGAGGGTTGAAGTCCGTCATGCGTTATCAAAAGGGGAGGAGGTGGCATCACCGGTGTGGTGTGGTATGGCATGTTCGTTGGGCGGGAGTCAGCAGGTCGCGACCGTTGTACGCGTGAGCTAGGCGGTGATCCCGGTGCGGGGGAAATCAGCCTCTCTCGCACCCCCTGACGACGTGGCTGACGTGCCGAGACAACGACACCTCCCCGAGAAGGCTCGCTCGTGCGTTACCCAAGAAGAAGAAGCGGCGTAGCTTTTCTATTGAAGAAGGTCAAAAGGGTCCAGAATGGCGATAGGGGAAGCGAAATGTGAAGCTAAGAGATAGGCGAGGTCTAGCAGAGTGATTGTCGACAGGTGTGGGCGACCCAAAGTACACAAGACAGGCAAACAAGCCATCGGCCAAAGTGATGATGGAAGGTTCAAGTGGTGGTACGGGTCACCATCTCATTGTGTTGGCGCTGCTCTCTAGTTTCTTGGTGCGTCTTGGAGAGGGTCTTGGATGTGTGTCTTTGGCAGGTGAAGATGCGGAAGGATGGCGCTGGATGGGGCTGCACGGGGGGGCTTATCTGGCTGTGGCAAGCGTGCCAACATCGATAAAGCAACTTGGCGGGTGCTTGGTACCAGTGACGAGGCATCGATTGAAGATGCCAAAATTTGCCAACACGTTGGCAATGGTTGGCATTTCTCGGCCAGCGAGTGGGAGGTTGCGCAATTGTGGACTGAATTGGGTTTGATTCTCGGTTGGCGGATGGCCAAGTAAAAAAAAGGACGTGCTCGTGGTGCGGTTTGGGGGTGTTGTCATTGGAGTCTCAGCGAAGTAACTGTCGTGTATCCGCCCAGGGGGGTTCGTCCGGTCGTCATCAATTTGCGAATACGTAATCGTGTGAGCGACTCCCTCGCACCATCCCCAACGCTCACTGGCTGGTCGAGGTCTTCTATAGGGCCAAGGGCTCGGCAGGCGCAACAAGTGTACAACCGCAGATTGCATCCATTCACGGAGAAGATGGGCGGGTTCAAGTGGTATGTGTGGCAGGAGAGAGAGGTTGCCTTGGATGCGGCATTCGAAGAACGGGAAGGCCGTTGAGCCGCTGAGCCGTTGTGGCTGCTGCCTCTACCGGTTCGACGTACAGCGTCTTTTGTTTTATTGTCGCGTGTGCTTGAGAATTCTTCGAGTCCGGCGAGCCAAGACAACAAAGCTAACGTGACTATGGGCGACGCTGTTGTCGGTGCCAAGAAGCTCCTCGGTTCGGCTGGTGAAAGGAGCAGGATTCCCTGCGCGGTTCGGTAGTTGCTTGGCGGGCGACACACTCGTCAGACGGGAGTTCGCGTGTGAAATGCGCAACTGTTCCTGGTATCGGACTAGAAGGATGGATGTATATGAGAGGCACAGATGATAAACTGAAAAGAAAAGAGGGAGAGGATGCTGGAAATGGGCGTTCGTGTCACTTTAGTGGATGCTGTTGGCTGAGGTGAGGTGGTGAGGTGAGGATAATGTGGGAAAGAAGGCAAGGTGCATGCAAGGGAAGGCGCGCACATGCGGCGGCAGGTGAAGGCGCAGCCTCCGCACTCGTCGTTCCGTCCTCTCCTTCCCGTCCCTCCTCCCTTCCTCCCTTCCTCTCTTCCTCCGCTTCCTTCCCTCTCGCGACTGCACCTGCACCTGTACCTGCGACTGCGACTGCCCGCATCCTCGCTCCCACTGATCGGCCCCACTTCACCCCCGCCAAGATCGACACGGTGCACCACCCGCCAACCCCTACACTAGAAGGCGTGGAACGAGCTTCCATGCATCAGCCCGGGCAGGCTCCGCTGATAATGGCAAGTTACCGGAGCGGTACGCATGGATACCTTTCTTCTCCCACACCTCACTGTTACCGACCATGTCATCTCGACATCCTCGCTTCTTGTCCACGCCTGTATCCACCAACCTGTACTCACCACCGTCTCTCGTCCCCGGGGTCAAGCGCAAGCTCCCCTGCTCGTCTCCCACGATCCAAGACTCTAATCGATGGACCGGGACTGTCTCGAGCTTAGGCTTCCCTGGATCCTTCGATTGCACCTTCTGTTCTCGTCCAGCGTCCCGTATGCTTCACTCCACTTCCCCAAGACTTGGCCATGCTCTGCCGCTTGGCGAAGTCCAATCTTACTCGCCTGGGTTTGTCCATCAAACTTTGAAGAGCTCTTACTCGTCGATTACCATTGTCGGCTTGCGTCTGCGTTGCCCGCATGTCTTCGCCGCTGATAGCCATGGCCGCAAGTAGTTGCTCGGCGCGACAAGATGATACCGAATGGGAATGCGAAGGCAAGGTGTGCCATGCAAAGGCAGGGTGGCCGATGAGAACGAGGTAGCATTCGCGCCTCTCCGTCTCGTCCTTTTAATCCCACCGCGTCCCCCCTCGACTCCGATCGACGCTCTCCTTCTTGTGCCTCACCTGTCAAAGTTCCCAGGCCCGCCCTGCTTCCCTTCCTTGCTCTTTGCGTCTCTGGGTATCACAAACCTACATTCCGATCCATAGCCCGTTGTATTTCACAGGGCCTCAGCTATCACCGGAGCAGACAAGGAGCAGAGAAACGCGCCAGAGCAGCTGCACACGCGCGGAGCGCCACCGAAGACACACGATGGCGACCGAAAAGGACGTCCACGACGGTGTCTCGACGCCCGAGACCACCCAGATCAATACCGACACCCGCTCAGGGGGGCTTCCTCCCCACAGCGGCAAGGCCACGAGTGTCATCGGAGATGGCACTCCTAGCCACGCTGCTGCTGTCCGCGACGACAACTTTTACACTCGCAATGGTCTCAACTTGGAGTCCTTCAAGCGTCGCGACTACGGACATGGGATCGTCGAGCTCGACCGCACTATGAAAACCCGTCACTTGCACATGATTGCTATCGGTAAGTGCAACCACTCTTTGCCTAATTATGAAGTTTTCTCTACTAACATCATCGCCTACCCAGGTGGCTCGATCGGTGCTGGTTTCTTCGTCGGTTCCGGAGGTGCCCTTGCTACCGGCGTTAGTAGCTTCTTTAATTGTGCGGATGCTTTCACCTGGCTGACATATCTCAGGGCCCCGGTGCCGTTCTCCTTGACTTCATGATCATCGGTGTCATGATGTTCAACGTCGTCTACGCTCTTGGTGAACTCGCTGTCATGTACCCTGTCTCCGGTGGTTTCTACGTCTACTCTACCCGTTTCATTGACCCCTCTTGGGGATTTGCTATGGGCTGGAACTACGTTTTCCAGGTTGGTCCTTCCATCGCTTATGAGCCTAGCGTTTCCTTTCTCGCGTAATATTGACAAAACATAGTGGGCTATCGTTCTACCTCTTGAGTTGACAGTTTGCGGCATGACAATCAATTACTGGGACGGTGCGAAAGGAGTCAGTCTCGCTGTCTGGATTTCGATCTTCTGGGCTGCCATTATATTCATCAACGTTTTCGGTACCCTGGGTTATGCCGAAGAAGAGTTCTGGTCCTCGCTCCTCAAGCTCTCGGCTATCGGTAAGACAACCCCGGCACCACAGTTTTCCTATCATGTACTGATCTGTCTCTTAGTTATCTTCATGATTGTCGCCTTCGTTCTCGTCCTCGGCGGCGGTCCTGCTGGCGGCCGCTACGATGAGTACTGGGGGGCGCGATACTGGCACGACCCCGGCGCTTTCAAGAATGGCTTCAAGGGTTTCTGCGCAGTCTTCGTCACCGCTGCTTTCTCTTTTGCGGGCACCGAGCTCGTTGGTCTTGCCGCTGCCGAATCCAAAAACCCCCTCAAGTCCCTGCCTGGCGCTATCAAGCAGATTTTCTGGCGTATTACCCTCTTCTACATCCTCGGTCTCTTTTTTGTTGGTCTCCTCATCAGCTCCAACGACCCGAGAATTCTTGGTTCCGACAACCCGTACGAAGATGGTGTGTCGCCTTTCGTCTTGGTTGCCAACTATGCTGGCCTGAACGGTTATGACCACTTCATGAACTGTATCATCTTGGTCTCCGTCCTCTCGCTCGGCGTTTCCTGCGTGTACGGCGGTTCTCGTACCTTGACTGCGCTCGCGCAACAGGGCTACGCTCCCAAGATCTTTACCTATGTCGACAAGTCTGGTCGTCCACTTCCTTCCGTTATAGTCCACCTTATTTGCGGTGCCTTGGCGTACATCAACTTGAGCGCAGATGGTGCTACTGTCTTTGACTGGCTTCTTGCCATGTCTGCCCTGGCAGCCCTGTTCACCTGGGGATCTATCTGTTTGGCTCACATCCGATTCCGCAAGGCCTGGGCCTACCACGGTCACACCGTTGACGAGATCCCTTTCAAGGCTGCCTTTGGCGTCGCTGGATCTTGGGTCGGGTTGATTCTCTGCATTGTTGTGTTGATTGCCCAGGTAAGATAAGATACTCTTTAAAGCGCCCGACTCAACGTTTGCGCAGCAGCTGACACATACTCTAGTTATTCGTCGCCATCGCCCCTGCCGGACAAGGCAGCGAACTGAACACTGCAGCCGGATTCTTCGAAGCTTTCCTCACTGTGCCCGTCATCATGGTTTTCTGGGCCATTGGATTCGCCTGGAAGCGCACCGGCTGGCTTCGCACCCACCAGATGGATGTTGACACTGGTCGTCGCGAGCTTGACTGGGACGAGATCAACCGCTACAAGGCCGAGGTTGCTTCCTGGCCTACCTGGAAGCGCTGGTACCACCGTTTCTTCTAAATTTGGTGGCTTATTACTTCTAATGGCGCACTTGTTACCTACTCTACGGTTGTGGTTCAGAAAGACCGGGAGCCTACGCAGTCTTGCTTGGCCATCCGGTGATGGAAAGCCATTGTTGGATTCTCTTGTTATCGCTGTGATTTTAGATACCATAATCTATCCTTATCGCTAGGATCTACTCGCCGAGTTCTATGCGCGCATACTTGTAATATCAGATACATCCCGACTAAAATAAATACACATGCGATCTGCCTGTTTCATTCGCTCCTTAAAGTCATCATTTTGGGATGGTATAAAATATGGTTTCCTCGTGGAGTCCCATTTCTTGAGAGATACCATGCCTGAGAACGAGCCCGGGTATTCACGGGGGACTGATCTATTCACACATGTCCGGAAGAATTGAAACGCTGCAGTTCGGGCCTAATAAGGGTCGATCAAAAGGCCGGGTTAGGAAGCCGAACATGTGTACAAAGCAGTCTAAGCTCAATAGATTCCTTGGTACGGGTGCTTCGGTACGAGGCTTGTGCGGCACCGATAGACTGGCGTCTGGGAAGGGAGCACATGGGGAAGCAGGGGGTTGGTCTAACATGCCTGGCAGACTGGTGCCCACACTGTGGCTGTCTATGTCTGGGATGCATGCTGGTCTGCGAGAGAATTGTTCTGGAATGCTTTATGCTTGGGCCCCGATGGTTCCGAGGACTCGGGTTGACGGTTCACGGTTGATGTGCTGGACGGCCTCGGCGAGCTAGGCGGGCTTGAGCCAAGAGTGAGGGGGATGGCCAAGAAGAATCGGGGATGTTGCCGAGGCTGGGCTTGCATTTGGGGCTCGGGCTGAGGTGAAGAGAGGCGGCATGTCTCGCTCTAGTGTCTCGTGAGAAACACCGACCGCGCTGTGGGAGCCAGTGCCGGCTTCAAGCTGAGCCTTTAATCATTCCTGAGACGATTGCGGGAAGCAGGCGTGGCCAGATGACCGAATGAGAATCCGATACGAACTCACTTCATTCGGAAAGGGGTTTCATATTCTTCGAAGTTTACGAGAATCACAGTTCTTGTCCGAGACAGATACGCAGAAAGAGTTATCGTAGCAGCGACGCACATTGTATATTATCCTTTACTGGACCCTCCTAGCCTCATCAGCTAGACAGGACACTGAAGCCACGGAAAACACGCTCCTCGCATCGTATCAAAAAGTCAAGAACGTCGGCCTCCGTATGCCAGGCATCGTTATACGCGGCACTGAGGGAGAGCTCACCTCGAAACGTGCCGAGGAAGACACCCAAGCCGTTCCCCAACTCCTCGCCCGTGACCCACGGATCGTCGACCTCGATGGCGCCGGTCTTCGGGGCGATAATGCTGTCTACGCGGCCCATGCTCGAGATGGAGACAGATGGGTGGGCCTTTGGCGGCGGAACGCTGAGCGGTCGGGGAGATGTGGGTACCTCCGGGGTCCCGGCGGCCCAAATGGTGGGGGCGAGGGCGTAGTGCTCCTCGTCGTTGCGGACGCCGTGGTAGAAGTCCTTCATCAGCCTAACAACGGGTATGAACTCGTCATCGCGGGCTGCATCGACCCCGGCGGCGGGGAGGTCCATGTCGACGACGAGACTTTGGCCGGGGAGGGAGTGGTAGAGCGCCGCCGCGTGTTTCGGGGAGTTGTACGGCGGCCGGCAGCTCGCGCGCTCGTTGCGGAGGATGTAGTTGACGTAACGCACGCGCTTGGCCTCCGGGCCGCGTTCTTGCATGTCTCGCAGCACGAGGGCAATTGCGGCGTGGAAGGCGTGTGTGACGGTCGCGCCCGCGGACCTGCAAGCCGTTACGAGGCGCGCGGTTTCTTCCCTGCTGAGAGTGCGGGCGACGCGCTGGTGGCGGCCCGGGAGGGTCGCGCCGCGCCTGTAAGGCATGTCGAGGATTTCGATGCCAGGTGCGTTCATGGCGGTAGCTTTTTGTGCGGCCATGTCGGCCAAGCGCTGCTGTTGGGCCTCGGTGAGAGTTGGCGGGACGCCGGCGGCGACACGGTACGGTGGGCTCAGGTTGGCGGCCTCGGAGCCGTCGAAGGTGGGGAGCTTGTAGGCATCGCCCTCCGAGAGCGCTTTCGAAGCGTGAGCAACAAGGTTGTTGAGGAGGGTAAGGGTGCCAATGCCATCTATGATGTCGTGGGGTGAGCGGAGGATGAGGTCCCGGCGAGTGACACCGTCTCTCTCAGACTGGGGGCTCAGCACAAAGAGGGTCGGGATCATGGGCGCTGGCGGCTGCGTGTTTGCCCATTCAACGCCGGTTTGTCCGGTCGACACGGCCACAAGTGATTCCCGAAGCCAGGACTTCTGGTCATTGTCCTCGGTGAATTGGCGATAGGTCTTGGCCCACTCGCCTGTGACGGGGTCCTGGGTGACTTGGGAAGCGATAGTGGGATGATCGTAGCGCAAGGCGAGCCATGCATCCTTCAAGGCTTTGTGGACGAGACGGTCAGCCTCCGAAGGCTTCTCGAGGCCGGCAGTGTCGATCTTCAAGGAGATGTGACCGGTGATGGCGAAGAACATGAGACCACTTCCCTCGTAGAGGGTGGCGAGGGCCGAGTAGAACTTCTCGACCTCGTCGGTGCCGCGCTGCCATACTCCGGGGGACGTCTGGCGCCAGCTCAGCTCGGGGTAGGTCTGTTCCATGGCGAAAGAGATCAATTTGACAAGATGTTATTGACAGTCGAAAGAGAGTAGAAGAGTGACAACAGCGGGGTACGTCGGAAACAATTTCATAAATAGGCTCCTTGGCTGGTGCTTATATGCGGAAAACTTACCCATGTCAATAGAGTCGACAGCCGCGATGTCGGGAGCGCAGCCGATAAGAGAGCACACCCACCTCTCACAAAATGCTTTGAGCTCTGTTTGGGGCAACACGCAGGCTTGCTGATGCTTGATCCTGGGGCTGAATGAGGCAATCCGCCTGGCCCTGGCTCAAAAGAGGGTGATCTCATTGGCCCAGTCCTCCGAGAATCAGCCGAAGTGGACTATCAAGGGTCATGAGTGGTTGAGTCTGCCGGAATTCTGCCGACACAATCCTCAGCGTCAGTGACAGTGTGAGACTGACACCCGATCAACTGCTGCATGACACATTTGTCTATTTTCCAATAAAAGCAGAAATTATTCAGTCTGTCTTAAACTCCCCGCCCAGGGCCTAAATAGATGAGGTGACGTTTCTGTAACGCTCTGGGAGAGGACACGGCAAGCAAAAGTCCGTTGTCTGGAGAGCAAGTCCCAAAGAAGGACATAACCAAAAAAGATATTTACGAAAAGTCCGTTTTGAAAACACAGAAAAAACAAATTACCTATAAATGCACCAAAACGGTAGAAATTGTCTCATTTAGCGCCGTTGGGTCTCCGCGGCACTCTGGAAAGCATTCTGTCGACCCCTTGGCTCCTTTCCTCATCTGTTGACACTCACGGACGTTCATTTTCTTGAGACAAACAACATTCGAGTGCCAGGCAATAATTTAGCAGTGTTGTGTCATATTAGAGGGTTACTTGATAACAGCAGTTCCGCGCATTGGTGTTCCCAGAACAGTGTGATTACTCCACCGCTGAACACGCTATCAACAATACCGCTTGGCTTCGTTTTTGTGTTATTGGTGTATTAATTCATATGAAATGAAGCCTAAATTGATTCGTACTCGCTTTTTGATAGATTATCGCAGACATGTGGTGTTAGTCAATACTTATACGGAGATGAAGATACTGTTGATTCTGAGATGCGAGGCGCTTTCTCAATGCCGACATCCTTCAGTTGTCTTCAGATCATCTGTTTAAGTCCCCAAATTCCAATATATAGCTACCTGAATTGGCAGAAGTACACTCAATCGCAACCGAGTAAAGAAATGTCAAGGCCACAGTAGCAAAAGTCTCAAGGTTGGAGGCGGGTGAATCGGCGAAGCAAGACCAGATAGGGAACGTAAAAGTTGCCAAACTATCTAATATTTTGATCCCTTATAAATTAAGCAAAGCAGTATCTAAGACAAAAAGTCGAGCATGATGGAAGATGCCACTGAAGGTAAGCTGGGATTCTCTAGATCGTCGTATTGCCCGAATCTATTAGCCGACTATGCCACGATACCCTGCATACCCCGCAAATCCTTCGACCACGATATGAACACTGTCGTATCAGCAAATTTTCCTGGAATGTGGCATATCCAAACCAGGTCAGGCGGTAGGCTGTATCATGTAGTTGTTTTCCCGGAGGAAGCCCAGTGCCGCAATCTGTTCGTGAATTTGGTAATCTCTCCTTCCCTCTATTTATATTTCCCTTTGATAGCCACAATAATGCGACGATCTCACTCCAGCAAGTCATCTCGAAACGATCCAATTACCATTGTTTGCCTAACCATGAGTCCAATTCCCATCAGTCCTTTAGTGTATATGATGAGAAAAGACCCAAATAGACAACAGCATACACCACTTATGACAGAATTATGGGATACTGCCCTTGTTGTAGCGTTTTATCTATCCTAAAAGGCTTGAGGGCGATAATAGGAGCCACGAAACTGGGATTTGGGCCCGGAGCAGAAGCAGATTCCTCAGCACTCCAGAGAATCCAAGTCGAGCTCCTCCTTCCTCCTCCGGATCAGGAGCGTTGCACTGGGATCTGGTAGAAACGTCATACCATAAGGCACGGGCTGGGGATCAGAACCTGCGGGGAGTTTCCAATCGTACTTCAACAGCAAGTGAGCCAGCGCGATCTTGACTTCGTTGGCGGCGAAGAAGCGTCCCGGGCACGCGTGCTGTCCATGTCCGAAACCGGGATGCTTCGCGCTGGTGCTGACCAAGTGTGCATGCTTCTCCTCGTCTGTGCCGCGCATTTTGAGAAAGCGGTAGCCGTCAAACTGGAGCGGGTTCTCGTAGTAGCTGGAATCCCACATGTGGGTGTTGGTTGCAACGACCTTTTGCCCCTTGCGGAGGACGAAGCCGTTCGACAATTCGATGTCTTTCTTGGCCAAGCGGCGCCAAGTGGCTGTGTCGGAGAGTCAGCAAGCTGAAGAGTCCGGGTAAGGGTGAGTTGACTTACAAAGAAGTACAGGCTTCAGACGCTGGGATTCCTTGATGGCACTATCCATGAGCTTCAAGTTGTATAGCGCCGTCTTCTTCAGTCCCTCGGTACTGAGTACGCGAACGAGTTCCTCACGGAGGGGCTGGAATAGCTCTGGGTGGCCCGCCAAGTCAAGCATAGTTTGCTGGAGCAAATCGCTCGTGGTGTGGATGGCAGCGAGCGACAAACTAATCTGCTCTGTAGCGGGGTCGAACTTGTCCGAGAATTCTTGCTCAAACCACTCGATCGAATCGTCAAAGATGGTCTTCGTCTGCCCGCGCGCTAAAGCAGCCATTTTTCGCTCACTTCTCCTTTCGATATGAGGCTTCAGGACTTTCCGGCACTCAGCCAGCAGACTGCGGACGCGCCAGCAAGAGGGAAGGAACCAGTGCACGACAGGCCGCAGCCAACGAGGCCAGTGGCCGAGACCCCAAGCGACAGAAAAACTGGCGACAGTGTAGTCTCCCGAGGCACGGACCCATTCTTCGTCTCGGCAGAGTTCTTCGCCCATAAACACTCTAGAGGAGAGGCGGGAAACAATTCGAATGATCTCTTTCTGAGAGATGATCTGGTGCCATTCTTTCCAGAGCTTCATGTCAGTGAATGCTCGACAGTATCCTAGAGGGAGGTTCAAAGATGTGACTTACCAGTGGAGTCGGTGAGGACATGGCGGAGGACAAGAGTTGCTTCCTCGGACAGGGGTTTCGTGAGTTTGGCTGTCCACACGTGATAAGCATCAAACCGTATGGTCGCGTTTCCCGCCACTCAATATTGTGAATCTTACCGAGAGCCTTCGTCAGATATTTTGTGACTACCTTGGGCATTGTGGGGTTGCTTTTGAACGGATCGAAACCGGGGACGTATGCATGGGAGTCCTGCCGAGTTGTGGGGTCAGTCTGTTAAGAGCATCAACCCCGTCTTGCAGTCTGCTTACATCAGAAACAGCCTGCAAAAAGTCTAGTCTAGGTTCGTTTCGAAGTTCGTGGATGAACTCATCGGGTAAAACGATGACCTCGCCCCATTCTGAGTGCATCTTGTATGGGTTGCTTCCAAACTCGGCTTTTCCACGGATCATCAACTCTTTGCTCTGCTGAACGAACTCGGCCATGCGGCGCCGGTTGGTGAACTCAAAGGGCTTTAGGGGGTTGAGTTCTGGAAGCTTAGAGCCATGGTCGCCGACGGCATATGCCAGGACAATGAATAAAAAGACCGTGACAACGTAAGGGACCGGCTTTTCTGTGGGCGAAGGGATGGTGTAGGCGCCGAAACCCAGATCGAGTGAGGCATGGGAGGCCATTGCGCCGATGGTTGTTTAGTGTTTTCTTGGTATTTGTGTCAACAGTGCACGGTCGAGCGGAGTTCTTTGTCTGATGTCCTTGAGTTTCTGCTCTTTATCGGACTGTCAGCCATTTTCAAGGCGGACGAACAGGTCACGATATATATACAATTCTCATGATGACCGGTTTCATCATGGCGGATCTTTCCAAGATCGTCAGTGTGCTAGCCCACTACGTTGAACCTTTGAATCGTTAGCAACCAAGTCCATTATGTCACAACACTACGCCGCTACATTACAGAGCCAAGCTTCGCGCCTTTCAACGGGCATGATTAGCGTCCGTCATACCGTCCGCCCCTAGGGCGAGCGGCGACTGTTGACGGGTGGCTAGTCCCCGCGATTTCTATGCGCCAAGGGACCGAATCCGCCTCCTCAATGCAATTGTCGAAGTTCAAACCTCGGTTTTTTTGGGTCTATCAGACGTCGTGTTCGTATCGCGGAGTTTGCTGCGGGAGCCGCAACTGTCCGAATGTAGGGATAGCCGTCGATCTGCCGCCGGGCTTACGCTTTGACTCGCGATATACGACGCCCTACCTGCAGAGTATGGGCCAATCAGCAGGATTTGATATCAAGATTCAATGCACACGTCACGTAAATTGCGGAACCGCTATCCTAGTTTCGACTGCCATTCTGGCTCACCAGACTTGGTTTGTTACAACTCTTGGGTGCTGGTTTTGATTGAATAACTGGCGGAGAATCGAGTGGAAACGGCAGTTTTGTGGTGGGTGTTTGAGGCAATTTCACAACGGGTAGGGCAGCACAGGCTATTGATACATTTGCCGAATACATCAAAGAAAGGAAAGCGTGCTGAGATTGTTTAGTAATTCGGTTGTTTAGTAATGTTAAAAGAGGAGGAGAAAGGTTAAAAATACAACCTTTTCATTCTAGCTATGGCTGTCTGGAAACCTTTAGGACCTGCCGCTGAGCCTAAATTTCGGAGTTTTGCTCTTGATAAGAATTAAGTTTAAACATCATAGTTACAACCTCAGGGTGATGTAAACCGTAAGTTCACACCACAACACAGATATGAAGGAAGGGAGCCCGGGTTGAAAGGCGGACGCTGTCGGACGGCAGATGAATGTTACTGAGCCTGACATGATGAGAGGTGTGCCGTAATGGCTTAGGATTGTGGGCCTTGCCGTCTTTTCTTGGATGTAGCATTGACCACCACGCCTGTATCGGCTTCGCAATGTCAAGTAAATCCGTGTATACGGCGGACTTTCGTAGGCCTCCGGCTGATAACCGCATAGGAGATCGACACGGTTGGCAACTTACGGTCTGGTCATGTAGCAACCTGTTTGGCTTACAATCCTTTCAGCTCCTCGAGCAACATGGACAGGGGAGCGCAAGGAATACTGGCACTTCTGAAAAACAATGTTCGCGCATCAAGTGATACCTCTTCACGACTTCTTTTGCCGTGCAATGGCACGCTTGACTGATTTTAATGTCTTGAATCTGTGGTTGACCATAAAGGTAAAGAGCGGATCGGTTCATGTGTCCAGAACCAAAAATACAGTTCCGGTTCGGGAAGCTCACCCTCAACAATCAATTGCAGAAGCCAGAGGTACTCAGCCTTAGAGTGTGGAACCAAGAAACACGACCGGTCCTGCCGCGGGCCTCGTATGACGGTCAACGGGACAAAGACTTTTGCACCAACGTATTTGACATGCCCGAAAGAAGAAAAGGCCGAATTCCTACCCCCTTGGGACATGGTATCTTGGGGAAAATATGGAGAATCTATTTAAACGCATCATTGCTGGCGAGATAAGCCACCCGGTGGAAGTCACTGCCTTCCACTCACCAACAGCCGATACGACGTGATACTTTGAAAAAACAGATTGAAGAAGGCCTTGATTTAGTGGAGCCATCCGTTCAGGCTCACTGAAAGCAGATCGCCCATTGTTCTTCAGGGGGCATCGTTCTGGGCTTATCCAGAGGGCGCATGCAACGACGTTGTGGTAATTATTACGGGGCCAGCTGCGGCCCTCGCTTTGATACCGCACAAATAGTCGTTATGCATAACCGATTACAAAGCAAGATGCACTCTTCAAGCTTAAATGTTGATGGAACCCTGAGAAAAACACCGCTGGAGAGGCGCAGAAGTGCAGAATTGGGCAATGTACTAGAGAGAATGTAACAGTAAAGCGTCTAGAATCCAGGACGGCCAGCAACCGCTACAGTATTTGGGCACAGTATGGTGCCGTTACATTTGGTTTGATTCGGCAGTATTTCGACCGCCTTGGCCATCGAGAACACTTGAAGTTCGACAGTCTCATATCTCAAGAGACCTTAATGATCACGATAATAGGCCCGGTCCGTCACTTCTCGAGTCACGTCACCCACTCGCTGTTGCATCTCAAGTGGGCCCATCAAATCCCCGTGTACCAGGTCTTCTTCAACACTCCGTCTTCAACAAGCTTTTCATCACTCTTTCCTAACAACAACATTTTGAAAAATCTTTTTCGAAGTACAAGTGTTTAATTAAAAAAACAGAAATACACAAAGAGCAACTGTCGCGGCGGCTCAGCGCTTAGACCTCTGTTGTGGCCCGACCTCAGCCACTCGTGGCTAAGGGTCTAGACGGCCATCACGTGACCCCGAGGCCAAGTATTTCAACCGATATGTCGCCTTGGAAGCCAGCTTCAGAGCCCTTCTTCTAATCAACCACTTATGATTCCATCTCACTTCGCTACACGCCTTAAGATGTCACAGCAACACTTCATTTGCTTCTCAGAGCATTGCAGCCGGAATGTCCTGCCGGCATGCATCTCAAACAAATAAAATACGAGAGAGCACCCAATAAAGCCGGCTGAATAAGTGTCAGGCTCATAAAACAACCCATTTTGAGCTCTAGTGGCGCACTGCTGCCCAGAAAACAGATGTTATTTGAGAGTGCTATTTTGCCATGGTATCACTGAAACAGGGTCTCAGCCTGCTTAAGCCTAGCCAGGTACCCGCAGCTAATGGGTGAAAAAGGCACATCTCGCGGCTCGAGTTCTCTCGTGTTACGACCGGCACAGTTGGTCCCTGTGAGGCGTAGCTATATAGTGCAGAACAGGAGATAATGATGCAGGTGCGTCATTACCGAAGCTTTCGCTTTGTGGCGCAGTTGGTTGTCCTGACCTGCTCGTGACACTTATTCAAAGGGGTTGATAAATGGAAGCTATCGAGCATCAGTTAG
>JAIMZG010001407.1:0-11533 GCA_020466075.1 Colletotrichum coccodes
AATGGTATCTCCTATGGAAATTTACCCTTCAAGGTACAATAAGTCTTGCGATCAGTGCCGAAATCGCAAGGTTCGGTGCCTCGGTATGTCGATAAAACCCTTTTGTGGGTCCGCTCGCCGGCAAATGGGAGCTTAGTCTAACGGACTTCACACAGTACCGCAAGGCGTTACAGGGCCCGCTGTGGTCTGCATTCAGTGTCAGGTGCAGATGCTCCGGTTGAAAAATTTCCAGACCGCTTGCTGATCGGTAGTGTTTGTTGGGAGTGAGACAGAGACGCGACGAGGTTTGTCACTTCAGCACCACGCAGCGAAGATTCCGGCCACAAGCTCTGTCTCCGAACCCCCCCGCTCCCGGGCATGAAAAGCTACAGAACTGTTTCGTGGACCTTCTATTAAATAGCACTGGTCCCGACCCGTTACTTTACGATGAGTTTTCTGTTTGTAAAGTGCGATATCCCGAAATTGACCTGTAGACAACGTTGTGTATCTAACCAGTGTTCATAGGTGTCTGACCAGAGGGGTAAGAGTGCATATCTTTGCTTTTCTTTTTGGAATGTATCTTATAATGACTCGAACAGCGCCAAGCTCTGGGTTGGCGTTTTACTCAGAGAGCAAGTTGAATTCTCTTGTTCATAGAATTGGAAATCCTCGGCTGAGAGATCTGATAAGTTCCTTGGATGAGGAGATTATGAGCCGCCTTTCGGACATAGACAACTCAAAGCTTCTTACACAAGCTGGAAAGGACCAACTGGAACCGATCATTATAGATATGAAAGTGGCAGAAGTATACATCAAAGGTAAGGTCAATAAGCTACCAAGCCGTGGCTGTAATGGCTGAATATATGACAGAATACTTTTTAGCTGTTCATCCCATGTGGCCCTTCCTAGACGAGCAAGAATTCCGGAACAGATCGTTTAGCACCGAACTACAGAGCCTACAACAATCAGACGTCGCTTTCTCGGCACTTTATCACGCAATTTTGGCCTTGGGGTGTCAGCGGGCTGGTGGAGATGCCTTTCGTTCCGATCAAAGTCGAGCTTGGGATATCTTTAGAGAATCATTAAGCCGAGTGTCAGCGATCCTTGCTCAGAAAGAGTCCCTCATGGCGTTGCAGGCAAGGATATCTCATCAAGTTCTGCAAAGCGTTTCTAGTACTGACTTAAGAATAGGCGCTTACGGCAATGGTAGGTCGACCTATTCGGGCCCCAAACTTGTTTTGATTACCCTCCGAAAGCAACAATGGCTAACGAATCGACACGTCCAAGTCGATTTTCGCAATGAGCATATCATGCGCGCAAGTAGACCACACTCTACTTGCTGAAGCCACACGTGTCGCGCTCGTGTTACGTTACCATAAATCTGCTGCTTTGGACGCTGACCAAGAAACTTGTCGTCGTAACTTTTGGGTCTTATATCACATCGAAAAACAGTACAGCTTTCAAGCGAGGAGAAGCTCAGTATGTACACCCCCATAGCAAGCTTAGTGATTAAAGCTGACGTTAACCCCTCTCTAGGCTATTCAAGACTTTGATGTTGGATGTCCAGTCCCTCCTACCCCCGCGTCGCAATTTGGCGACTATGATTGGTTTTTATCATCAATTCGGTTCGCCCGTCTACTTTCAATTGCGTATGAGGCACTTTTCTCAGTAACAGCAGCCACTCGGCCTGCAACCACACAGCTTGCACACCTCGCCAGCGTCCGCGAGCTGTTAGAGCAGTGGCGGTCCTCTATTCCTGCAGACTTTAGACCTCGAGAACCGCTCAAGAGATCACGTCTCACCAACGCTCAATCCAAGCTGGTGGCCTTGGCGACTCAGTATTATTATTTTCACCTGCTCATCATCCTAGAGCGACTTAAGCTGCACTTGAATAAGGATGCGCGCGATGACCATCAGGAAACCAAGCGCAGTCTGCTTGATGCAGCCAGAAGTGTGATTGAGCTGACGCGATTCATCGATATCGAACCTTACACACCTGCATTGTAAGTTATTGCAGACATAAATCTAATCAACCGAGCTGACAGAAAGCCAAGTATTCTTGTCATCATGCCCTTGTCTGCTCTTTTTGTACTTTTTGATTTTGTGATACACAATCCATCCCATACCGATACGCAAAGTAATCTGGTTTTGCTAGATGTAGCTTCTGGCTACTTCAGTAGCATGGAATATTCGTCTGCTGGATTTCTGCCCGGTAATAGCTTATCAGAATTCTCGCAAATTGCAAAACAGTTCATACAAAGTTGGGTACCCAGTTCAGGGCAAACAAATTCACAACCTATGGAGATGGAACCAAGTTTGAACACGAATCACACTAGTGATAGTGTTTTTTCAACTGAGGAGCAGACTCCAGGAGCTCATCGAGAGCAGCGGTCAGGCCTTGATCGGGGCAGTCCGCACGATTCCTCAAACGAGCCATGTACCCAAGTTGAAGAATCCTACGATTCTTTTGGGGATGAGGTGCTCTTCTATCCAGCAACAGACAATGATTTTGACTGGACAGGATTTTACCCTGCAGGTGGCCACAGTATTACTACTCTTTTTAATCGATTTTCACAGTAATACACTACCAGTCATCAGCTGCTCATACCAGCAGCCAGTGCACATTGATTGGCTGTTCTGAAAAAGCTGAAATTTCTTTGAATCATCTATCCGCGCTTCCGCGCTTGGCCTTAAGATCGACGTATAGCTGCAGATTTGATACTCATTATCCTCCTGAACCTTTGTTTTAGTGCAGCCCCCTGTAACGAATGCAACACAACAGACATGTGATATGAAGAAACATGAACCAGTTTGGAAATGTAAACCTTTTTGGAGAGCAAGAACATAGGAACGAGCATTACATGGGCAAAATTGATTTGCATGTGTAGCTATGGGTGGTCCGCGGTGTGTGAAATTGAGTACAGGCTGCAGAGTCTGTCACCTGTGTAGTCACTCTATAATTCACGTGACCTCATAACTTCAGTGCGCCTACAACGACAACCATTTACTTCTGTAGCATTTAGTAACAATTAATCTCGTAGAGGCTTGTGATCTCAAGCTAAAAACACACAGAGATTACCAATGGAGTATATTGAGGGATTGGTTCAGTAAACCATTTAGTTACTAGAACAATCGCGATGGAGTATCCATAAGATCAAGTTGTTATGTCAGCAAAATCACGGAACAACCCTCTCTCGTTATCCTTTAGCATCTTTTACTCTCTCCGGGCCTTTTCATCCTGTGTTTTCTGATAAAGAAGCTCGATCAGGCGTTTTTCTCGGGGGAGCGAACCAAGGGTCTCAGAAACTTCGGAACGATCGCACTGGACCCTTGTTTGCTTTATGGGACCAGCTTCCTGCCGAATTCCGAGTGACGAGCCCGGTGATGGGACGAAACAGTTATCCTGGCTTCTTGCAGCCCGCAGCTGACAAATCTCCAAAGCCCGGCAGCTGCCGTCGCACGAGGATACCATCCAGCCCCTGGTACGGCGTGTCCAGTACTCATTGAATACATTGGCATCAGTTTCCAGCAAGACGGTAACGTTATGCCAGAAGCCTGGATCAAGCTCTGTAGACGGAGTTTGGTCTAGAGGTGGATCAAGAAGAGAGCCATACGCTTCTCTGGCAGAGTAGTATTTCGTCCAAACCGGACCTTGCTGGAATTCGGCATTTTCCATATCAGCATAATACGTCTCTACTTCCAGAACCCCAAACGTAACAGGGTCAACGGTGTAGATTCGAAAGGCCGGCATGCCAGACAGTGGCGCCAAGGATGGGGCGATATACGACATAGCGATGGCGTTGTTAGAGCGGCGGTTCTGATAGTCTGCGTAACTGAGCTGGAAATGGTCCAGGTGCGTGTGTCCTAACAAATGAGTTTAACAAAGGTGACTTAAAAGACACGACAAAATCAAGGATGAAAGAGCGCATAAATAACTTACCAAAGAACATTGCAGCTATCGTATCTTTATAGCGATTGATGATTTGATCAAAGTAATTTGACGAGTCATGGAAAGCGTCGGAAGCACCCAGAGGCATGTGCCCAATGAGATATACCCGCTCCCCAGCTTTTTCAGCACCATCAAGCTCTCGAATTAGACGTGCGGATTCATCTCCTGGGTCTCTGCGTGGATCTTTGTACAGCCAAAAATTCAACGAGTACCACATGTTCGTGGAAAGGGAGATCACACGTAGATTAGTCCCCAAATGTCTTATAGAATATACACCGAAGGCCTTGGCGTCTGCAGAGGTACCAATCCAACGCGACCAGGCTCCGGCGACGGCGTCATAAAGCCATTGGGCACTTGTTCCGAGATGTTTCGGAGGAATGGCATTGAAAGGCGACATTTCATGGTTGCCGATTGTACCATACACTGGTCCAATTCCGGCATCTGCCATGTGCTGATACGCAGCCAGAATCTCATCAGAGTTGTGATCAACCGAGGTGCTCCAGACGGCATGATCAACGATATCGCCGGTGAATATGGCGAACTCGGGGGAGAGTTGCCGAATCGCTTCGTACATGCTCTGCTCTAGACTAATAGGCGAACCACAATTATGGTCGCCGAAAGGCCCAGCAGGCGTTTCGGTATTGCCCGGCTCGTCTGCGGGCGTGTAAGGCCTATATCACGTCATGAGCAGAGTTCGCGAGGCTAAGATGTCACAAGACTTGCCGGCAACACATAGGCTTTGTGCAGTTTGCATTTGAACCGGTCGTATACTGGCTATCGATATGAATGTCGGAAAAATGAGCGATTCTGAGAGGGGTTCCATTTGCTTGGTGAGGGAATGGTCGAGTCTGACTTCTGTTCCCTGCTGTCCGTACAGGAAACGATATCTTGTTGTCTTCAACGAGTGGAAAATTACACAAGCCCAAAACCGACGCGCAGAAAGAGTTTGAAATTCTCGATCCTAGGGTCAAATCACGAACCACAGAAGCGAGAAGTGGTCCAGCAAGGGAGAAGGTGCCGTCACAAACATCCCTATCAGCAATCTACTTACAGTTAGGAGTTAAAAGTACATATTCGATTTTCTGAACTTCGTTTACGTACCGATGCAGCAGCGCACACTGCTTGCATAACGCGGATGAATGCATCATCGCCTACAGTGGCCAGCGCTTTGAGTATAAATAGTATTCCCTATCGAAGATCGATCAGTACTCGCCAAGATTCTGCAGTTATGGAAGAGCCGGTGAGCTTACCTGGCATCCAGTACAAGTACGGTCGCTAGTAAGAGCGTTCCAAATGGCGGCAGGAGTCTCTGGGATAATTCCTTCAAAGGTGATTGACGGTTCTGTAGATGACTCAAACGTAACAGGAGATACAAAGTCTCCTGGAACTGGATCATCGGCCAATGCGCGTCTGAATATGCACACACCGACAACCAGAGGTACCAAAGTCATTAGTCTCATCTTCCAAGTTGGCCTGAACCGCATCAAAGAAAAGTGATTTCTGAAAGTGTAGAGACAAAAGGCGAGAGAATTTAGAGAACGTTTGGCGAGGTTTAGTATCATAAACCCGAATCGTAAGTACTACACATTCAGTCTTAAATACATGGCTTCTTTATAACTCTTATATTCTCATTGTAAGCCTTTGTAGAATCGCACCGGACTCGGGTTTGACATCCCAGCTTGTTCCCGCGGGGTATAACAGAGGAAGTTAGGCCGACCGAAAGCCTAAACAGTCTTCTTAAGCTCCGAAGACGGAGTCCTGCGTAGTAAAAGCAGCCCTGCAGGGCGTTACGGAGCTGCAATTGTTTATTGATCCCAATCTGCAGAAATTAAGTAAATTGCCTCATATCTTATTCATATTGAATTAAAACAAAATCCGTACTCCAATTCGAGGGCGTGAACATGACATGCAAGGCTCGACCCCCACTCCGACCCCCGATAATTATAAGATCCCTGACAGTGGACTAAAGCCCGAGGCCGAGAAGTCCACATAGCTGTGGATACCTCTCGGTGTGGAGCCACCGAGACTTGAGCCCACATGATAACAGCCTAGTGCTGAGTACCAAGCTGGTGTTTATGGCAATTACACAAGCCTGTATGGCTTTGGATGACGGCGCTAAGACTCCACTCAGAACAAAACAGGTTGCGGGCCGTGCGCTATACCTTCTTCGGGTTATGTACCCACGCTATTTCCCTTTCCGAAGGTTAGGAGCAGCACGCTGTCGACTTGTATATTTAGCTGGATAACTTCCTGAGGAGGTACAGAAAACACAAAATCATCATTTCGATGATTAAAGAAAGTGTGGTTTCAGTGGCGATGGTGTAACATACATGATAATAAGCTCGCGTAGGCTTTCCTTTGACAATTGCCTCGACAATTTTACTTGCTATATATACCTATAGTGCGTGGGTGGAAGGATGAGGTTCCTAGCTTAGTCCCATTCTAATTCCAAGTATAGATGCACTTCATCAAGAGGGAGTTCAACATTTGGAGAATAACATAATAGAAGATAAATTCTACTGGTTCTGTCTGGCGACCAAAATAATTCCTCCCAGTTAATCATTGGAATGTCCCTTTTCTCTCATTATTGCGCATGCGAAGGCGATCTGCTGCAGTTTTTATCGACACCCCAGTACTTGAATCGCTCACAGATGGTAGATTCCACCGGTGGATAGAAATGAACGTTGGAGAGCACAACATGGCCTCGAGCTCTCAAAAGATGGCTTCAAAGAGATAGAGCCATGATTGTACCACTGGAGAGAAAGCATTTAGCGCTGGTACCAGGAGTACCCACGTGGCCGCAAATGTAGTTGGGGTTCTCGGTTGACATGTTGGCGGTGTAGGTAAGGCCGGTACTGGGGACATGAACATAGGGTGCCCAATCCTGAATACTGGGCCCGGCCTCATGGAAGCCGACGCGAGCAGTAGCGAGTGGCGTGGCGCAAGTAGAATTAGCTGAATTGCCAGTGATTAAATCGCTACGATCAAAGATCAGTAACATGGTCCAAGCTAATGGATATTATATAACTTACTAGAGGGTTGAGCACGTATATTTCGTGCCATCAGCATACACCAAGCTAAAGGAGAACATGAGGTTGTTGGGGTGGTACGCATCTGGCTCGGCAACAATGTCAGTGAACCACTGATTCCAGACACTAGTGCGAGCTTCCAGAGTTGAAGAGGCGGCACTGCCAAGGGCGGCCAGACAAGCAACAACAGTAGATTTCATTTTCGATGGTGCTAGGTAGCAAGCAAAGATAAAGCAAGCAAAAGTCCAGAAAGATGGATGGATGTGAAATAGAATCAAACAAATCCTGCGTCAAAGCTAAGATGAGAGAGGATCTTAAATACTGGAGTGTCCAAAGGTTCCCTGTCAACAAAAATGTCTTTTACGACTGTACTTGTACAAGCAGATGATTAGACCCGCCGTCTGGACATATAATTAGCCGCGGCTAAAACGGCTAGACTATCAGAAGTTACTATTATACGTACTAAGGTTAAGGGCCTTGCACCGGTAAAAGTTTTGAGTGACTGGTAAGTGGGACATACTCTCCTGGTTCATTAGTATACCTGTTTCAGAAGTACTCAAATGCCCTTATATGAGTCTTGCGACACCTGCTACGAGATCTTTATTATTCTAAGCGATTTCACAGGGCAAAAAAGGTGACAAAAGCTCATCATAATAGACAATGAGGGGGTGTGATATAATGATTTATGACTCTACATTGCATTCTCGCCACTTTTCTTTTCAGCATTGTTAGAAGTCAGAAGTACCTCGTAAACTGTGGATCACTTCCTCCCCCTAGTCGGCTAGGGACCCTCGTTGGCACGTCGCTGCTAGCAGCGGTCAATGGATACATGGCACTACAAAGGTTTGTGTTTCTGTAACAGCGGTGAATCATGCTGTTGAGGTCGATGGTACCTTTCATCTGTGCAGGAATAGTAGGTATGACCGTGTAGTCTAGAGTTAGAAGACAAGGGGTCTCTTAATAGTTCTTCTTGAATCCCTACCATTTTGTTTATCATGCTTGAAACCAATGCAAAATTGTGTCAAGGTAGAGATTCCAGACTTTCGCAGACGAGCATCTTGCAACACCCTTCGCACAGGAGGCATACTCGAGACCATACTCTCTTGCATGTATCTGAAAGGATATTATTCATTTACCAGAGGGGATCAAAGGACTAAAAGGCACAAAGAGCTATGATGTTAAGTATTTATTGTTGGCACAGCCACAAGGTTGTGGCGAAGCCACGTGACCTACCCCGTCAGTAATAACGGCCGCCAGCAACCTCCTCCGTTGGCTGACTTTCTACTTCCTACGCATCATCATCTTCAACTTCTAGCAGCAGTACAATTGGCGTATTGTTGCCCATCCATATGGACACACCTGCGATACCAACATTTATGTTGCTAGGGGTTAAACCTTGTCTGTTGTCATTAGTGTTACCTATTGATTTCAAACACTAGAGCCCAAAATTCCCCTCAACAAATGAACCGTGCGGACCAAGTGCATCAACCTGTGGCATATCCGCTCTAGCGACCTCTTCAAACGTCTTGCCGTCGAGTCCAACCAGGATACTGTTTGTACCTTCGCGATTGACCATAATAGTGATGACGATCCCGTCATCCTCCTCCGTCGCACCAGGACGTTGGATAAAAATAGGTTCGGAAGGACAACTTTCCCCATTATTCGGTGTCCATAATTTGAATAAGCCTGTCTTCCAGTCGGATTTGAATACAGAGCCGTAGACTGTTGGGTGAACGACGCCTAGCCCGTTGCCAAGACGACCAATCGGAACTTCAGTGCCTGGAGCAGATGCACCAATACCAGATATACCATAAGTATACCGATAATTTGGATCCATCGAGGCAGGCTTAGAGACCCGCGGTAGTTCACACGGCAATCCCGCAATGGCAGACGCAACTGAGCCTCGATAAACCTTTCCTGGCTTAGCCTTATCCACAGAGTCCATCTGATAACGGACAAGAGTTCCGTTCTGAAATGGCTTCAGCGGATCGAGGAGATTCGACATGCTATACTCTGCGTAAGGATAGTGCTCCGCCCGGTAGCTGCATATGTCAACGTGAACATTGACATCTCCAGTATTAGGATCAATGTAATCGTACGCATTTCCAATGTGGAAGAAGTAAAAGTTGTTTACTTGATAAGTTGCGATACTATTTCGTGATTTTAGTGATGAGTCATTGTATGTTAGAATTGTTAACTCACTGCTTGCCGTCACTCTTGTTCAAGATGTAAAACTCGGTTGGAGAATCATGCTCACAGACCATCATGTCGCAAAAAGGTTTTGAGACATCACTGAGATCTAAATGTACCGGCTGGAAGGCTTTTCAGTATAACAGAGTTCATCCAACAAGCTTGACTAATGACTTACGTTTCTCACAAAAACAACGTACTTATCCGTCATTGCAAGCGCATGGGTGTTACAAGGCCTGCATGGAAGCGGTGACTTCCACACAAGAGCTGCCGGGTTTGACGCGATATTCAATGCAAAGATAAATAAGACACCGTGCGCGTCAATGAGATAGTTGAAAGTAAGTCCTCGCTTGCGGTCATGAGGAGGATGAGCGCAACTGCCAGAGCCAGCCAGTTCCGGATCGATGTCCATATAGTTAAGCAATCGTTTCGGCTCCAGAGTGCGTGCATCACAAACTTGCATAATGTTCCAGTCGGTGTGCATTAGAATCTTTAGTTCAACGGTGAGCTTAATTCATAATGTCCCAATAGTTAGGAGCCGATGGTCGTTTACCTCTTCAGTCGCGGGATTGGATGACTGGGCGCCCTTGGAATATGGATTTTTGTCGTTGGGAAGATGCATACCGCGGCGAGGTTGCACACTCACATTGACGGAATCAGGTTCCACATAGCCCGTAGGTACATAGAGAGATTGCTACTCACTGGAATAAGCGTAGCCCATGAGTCCGGTTCGATTATAGACTGCTTACCTGAAATCCTAGCAAAGTCGAGCAAGGATCTTGTGCGTCTTTGAGAGGGGTGTTTGCATTGGGACCCATCATAGTACTTAGAAGGTAGCCATCCTTCTTAGCTCGTCGAACGACACCCTCATGGGTATAGCGGCTCATGTAGAAAACGCGGCCGTCTATCATTCGAAATTTATGCAGCAATGCCAGACCATCGAACAAATGTTGAAATACCGCCTTAGGCTTTGAACCATCCTCGGAAAGTGGAACAGTAAAACGGCCGACACCAACCCTACAATCACAAATGTCAGTTTACTATCAAAGTACGAAAGATCGTTGATAGTGTACCTCAGAAAGGAACCATGGAGCCATTTTGGCCATATTCCGCCGAGCTTACACTCGACCTCTTTCGGAGTTTCTGGGACATCGCGCAAGTACGGAGGCGCAAACTTATTCAGCTCATCCTCGGTAATTGTGTACCAATTGTAACCTCTGGGCTTCTGGTCGGAGTTCATGTTGAACGACGAATAGTATGTCAAAGGCGGAACAGAATGATGCTGTTGAAAGTGTTTCAATACCAAGACAGTAGGATGATCTTAGGAATGGACTTTAAATGATTCGAACAATCCGGCGGCTGGAATTCGTTATATAGGTGCGCCTGATGTATAGAACCATTAGCAGAAACAGTTAATAGGTAGCAGTGAATAGGGATATAAAGTAAAATAATACATTCAAACTATAAAATAGTTCACTGCCTTTTTTCTGTATCGTTTGCGCTATTAGGTATGCACTAGTGCTCTATTAATATATTTTGTTCTTTCAGCTAAGCTTAATATATTAGAAGAGGGAGAGAGGGGTATAAAGGAAACTCAGGAATTACAGTAATAGTGGCTGAAAGATAGAAACTTCTGAGTAGGGTTGCCGAGCGGGCCGACAGAGGCACTAGATCCGATGATGTTCGGAACTCTAGTGACTTGATGTAACTAGTGATGTTTGTCTCACAGCAAAAAGATTAGGCGCTGATATAGACAGTGGACCCCTTATCGCGCTAACTTATGAGAAACGAGCCGAGGTATGTAAACTTTCCGGTTAGAGGCCGAGTCGCGTCGGATGAATTATCTGGCCAGGTAATCAACTTCACATTTGCGTTCAATAGCACCCACTCGTACTTACACACCGCCTTAAGCTTTGGACGAGCTACTTTTGGCAGTAGCCGGTGTGAATGATGTACCTTAAAGCTGTAACAGTTAGTAGATTAGCTAATTGCACTTTCTCCTGGATCACCGCCTGCAGCAGCTTGACACGGATGTTAGGTCAAATCGGTGTTTTTAGGAGGACTCTACACGGGGTCGTTATGTTCATCCAAGCCCATTTGTTGTGCTGCCTGCTGTTTGGTCTTGAGCCTGGCTGATGGCGAGAGCAGGACTGTCCCGACCGAGCGGCCAACCCGCTGATTATGGCGCAACATCCACGAGTTAAAAGATCTTAGTTGGTCGTAAAGCAAAGAAAGTAATTAGGAGTTTATAAGTGTTAAAGTATATAGGGCTTATTAATTGTATTCTATAAGTCTACTAAGATAGTAGTTAGAAGGCTAAAAAGAAAATAGTGAGATAGAATAAATATAATAAGTGTTACAGTCAGATATCTAACAGTAGTGTTTT
>JAIMZG010001408.1:0-24962 GCA_020466075.1 Colletotrichum coccodes
GAATACCTGGTGTTGTATGTTCTATTTTCGTTTTGGTGGATATATCCTCCATACCATCGTTGCTGACTGACTCTTGCTGTAATAAACCTGCACCAGGAGTGTTTTGACAATTGAGCAAGTACAAACTTGACTAGTCTAAGTAACATTGGCTACTAATACAATATGATAATAAGTGTGCCATAATCAGAGCAGCCAGATAGATGCTTCCGGTTGTAAAGCGCTCGCCCTATGAACCCGTCAAGTCCTCGATTGGTCAATTCGAGACAGAAGAGTTGGTTGTCGATGTGCATGGATTCCAACAAATCAAGAGAACCAGTAACCAGACTTTTCAAGATCACGCCGCAGCTCTAACCATCTTGTACGGACAAGTATCACCGAGTGCCTCAGCTAAGTTTTGGGACGGCTCAATTCGATACTCGAAATAAAAATATAGAAAACAGGCCGACACGAAGAGTGACGATATCAAGAAAGAGAAAGAAAACCACATACGCACACATGCAAAACGTATTGACGAGCCTAGAATCTGCCAATGCCGCCGCGACCTTTGTTCCATCCTGAGAAATGACAAGCGAGACTGTTCCAGAAACCGAACCATCCGCGCAAGGCTCCCATCGAGACCCGTATACTTATCAACACCCATTGTGAAAAATGACAGCCGTCAGCATTAATACTGCTCCGTCTGCGACCCCTAATCCTCCAGGTCGTCAATGTTGAGATCGAAATCCTCTAGCGCATCCGTGTCTTGGATCAAGGCCATCTGGTCGTACTGACACTGTCCGTTGTCAAACGGGTCCGAGTCGGCGGGCGAGAAATGTGCGTACTCCATCATCTCGTTCCCAGGAAATCCGTTAAAAAGAGCATCCGACTGCCCCGCAAGCTGATGCTCGTGGCTCTGCTGTCCGTAGCCCTGTTCGGGAAGTGGCTGGTTCAAATAGGCCAGGGGCATCTCGGCCACTTGTGAACCGCCAGAATGCAGTCTGAAGAAACCTCCATGGGTCGCAGCGTTGCCCTGCAAAGCATTCATTTGGGAGGGCGTTTGAGTCATTCCCACAAAATCATTCTGCCCGGCTTGAGGTGACAGGCAGAACTGCGGCTGCTGAATGTTGCCGTTGTAGAAGAACTTCTGCTGCTGCAGGAGGTTGAGCGCCGCCTGTTCCATGCCGAATGATTGGTGGCGCTGACGAGAAGCAGGACAACCAGTCACAAGGGGCATTTGGCCAGGCGCAGCTGGTTGCGCATGCCCTGCCTCCAGATTCTGTTGAAGGGCTCGTTCAGCCCGAATGAAGGAGGCGAACTTATGCGCGGACATGAGACGCGTGGGCCGAAGGGTATGTTCGCCCCAAATAAGTTTGGGCTTCGCAGGAGCCGATGCTGGAGCCAGAACCGCCGGCTGTTGCGCTTCCTGCGTATTCCATCTAGGCAACGAACAGTTGAGATGCTGCTCTTTCTCGACCTGCGCCGCTGTAGCGGGGGCTCTGTCGCGGCAACGGAGCGCAAGCGGCGTTTCGTTGAGCTCCTCGGCGCCCATCATGCGTCTACGGTGTTGACCCGACACCTCACCTCTGGTGACTCTGTTAGTGAGTATATCCGGAATAAAGGGGACGAGGCCGTGGTATACAGAGTGATGGGTATAGAAAGGATATCCTGAGTGCCCAAAGGTTTATTAGGCTATTCGTAACTGACAAAAGTCCAAAGTGTAGAAGTTGACGTAAGGAGGGCTCGGTTGCGATGGTAGACTTTAGAGTAAAAGGATCAAAGTGAAAGAGGAATGAGAAGAGACGCACGAGTTGGGTGTCTTCAAGGATGGATTAAGGCTGTCGGAGAAAGGCCTGCCGGCAGGTCCTGTCAGATCATATCTCCGATGAGAAGACACATGAAAGGGAACACATACCGATAGGACGAGAACTATCCATATCCGGAATTCCAACGAACCAACTTCGTAACAAGTCGGGTACCGAATGCCCACGCGGGTAGACGTGGTCGTGTTAACGGAGAAAGAGTTGTAGATTGGTCGAGGGAATTCAACACCCTCAGGCAGCTTGGAATGAGATGATAACCTTTTCACCATCCAAAGCTAAGGTCGAGGAAGCATAAAGGAAAAGACGCGTTAAAAGAATAGGGCCTGTCTCAAGTGAGACAGGCAGAGGGACGAAGAGGAAGGGGTTCAGATTGCACTTTCGAGATAGTGAGGCCTCGATCTTAGTACGAAGACTCGACCAAGAGGCTCCAGATGCCTGATGCTTTTTCGGTAGTTGGGTGCGGGCGCTTCTTTTCTCCTTCCGGGCAGAGAGTACTACAACGATGTTCCGAAGCTCGCCGAAAACTGACAGATGGATCAGAAAGCTTGCTCATCATGGAGTAGCGGAGGAAGATAATTGCCTAGGTGACACCCTGCCTCGTGCTTTTAGTAGAACCTTAACAGGATGCGGCGCTTGTCAAGATTTCTGAAGACGGTCAAAACTTCAGATGAGTCGGGCGAAGAAGAATGGATGCCGTGGGTGTGTGAGATCTTATAGGCTTCCAGCCGTAGAGCACGAGGGTGGGCAAAAGTGCCTCCTTTAGCCCCTCCCGCTCAGACTTTGAAGTCTTCTGTCACTCCCACGGCTAGCAGCTACCCCTACCACTATCTTGCACAATCTACCTTCATCCAAAACAACGGGTCCTGGCTGATGCTGCCTTCACGATATACCCCCCGAGGGTGGGGTTCAATCGTGTGACAGGTAATGGCCAAAAACTGGTTCATCCCGCAAGGCGAGGCTTACGAATAAGAAGTATTCTCGGGGCATTATGTCCGTCCCAGTCGCAGTCTGATCAAGTCCACACCCACCACAAGGTTGACTAATATAGATGAAAAGCAATGTTGTTGCTCGCATCACAAGTCTCGGCCAAGTCATTTAACCCACGCGGGAGCCAGCGCCATAAGCCACACAGGTGAAACGGTACATGCCAGTAGGTGTGATGAGAGAAATAAAACAATAGGTCGTTTACATTTGTCTACCAAGACACATTTACACATCACCTGGCACCACGTCAACTCCGTCCGGCCGTCATTCTGCCTTGCCGATCCACACAACCCATGCTTTCACAGAGTCAAGAAACACATGCTATGAATACCTCGAGTCTTTTCGAGACTTGTTGATGAACCAAACCCAAACACCGGTTGACCCACCCGAAACTCCTTTTTTCCCCCGTGTTCATTCTTCGAATCCAGTTCAACAAAGAGTGAGATGAGACATCATGAGTCCTGTCATGCCTTCTTTTCTCTGATGCCGACGGGCCGACCTGCCTCGACAATCATCTGCTCGTCAATCCTCTTTGCGGTATCGCCCCACTCCAGCCGTTTCCAGGTGGTGATGCGAGCCTCGTTAGTGTCCACCTCGAAGACGCGTATTCGGCGGTGATATCCACCGTACCCGGCATAACCACCGAAGCCCGCGCCACCAGCATAACACATCCAGAGGGCAGGCTTCTGTTGGTCGTCCAAGGAAAGGGAACAGTAGTCGTTCACATGATCGCTATCTCGTATCAGCACAATGCTTCGAACAAGACTTGTAGGAAGGAAAGAACTTACTGTCCACAGCTGACCATGACAACGCCCTGCTCCACAAGGGCGTCGCGGAAGCCAGAGTTGAAGTTGGGTGCAGTGACACCCTCCTTCCACTCGCCTTTGATGGCGAGATCTGCATCCCTGTACTCTGGCAGGGGAATGTGAATAAAGGCCAGGTCCATGTGGACCTTGCTGTAATCCTTGTGCGTCTTCTTCAGGCCAGTGGAAGTCTTCTTGAACCAATCGATTTGATTCTGCTTGATCCAATCATAGCCATGATACTTGCGCTCGTCGGGGGAGTAGGCGTGGGAGTCTAGCATATAGAGGGTAAGCGCCGAGTGGTCCGACTTGCCTCTGGCAAGGACCTCGACGTAGTAGTTGCCAACGCCATCAATGTCTTCTGGTCCAGCCTTTGCCAGGGAATACGGCAGGGACTCCAGAATCTGCATCTGGGCAGCTCGAGGGAGCGATCCCTCATCATCGTGGTTACCGAAGATGGAGACATAGGGAATTTTCATTTTGATCAGGATTTGGGCAATTTTGAAGATGGCCTGGCATGATCAGCTCGCGCTCACACCGAAAGAACATCGCGACTCACCGACTGCGCATCAGGCGCAGTTTCACCGTTGACCTGATCTCCGCTGAGCACGACCAGATTGGGCTTCTCCTCGGTCAGGATCTTGCTAACAAAGTCCAGCGTTCTGGGGTCCGCCTCGCACACGCCGCCGTTGTAGCCCTCGGGCATTGCATCGCGGCATTTCCCGACGCCCGTACTGAGATGGAGATCGGCGAGTTGCACAATCTTGAACCGGCCGTTCTCGGGGATCCGCGGTCGGGGCTTGTGAGGCTCCTTCTGGCTTCCTCTTCGGAGGGTGATGTGGGTGACAGGCACTTCCTCGCTGAGTGGGAGGAGCAGAGGGGTACCGGTAATCTCCCACCCATCGCGCGCCTCGACCGCATCATCGCCGAAGAGCACATCAATGCCGGTGACGGCCTTCTTGGAATCGCTGTTCTTTTGGTTGGATGATCGCTTCACCCACAGGCCGTACGGTCGGCTCTCCCATCTCTCGTCCTCCTCGCCCTTCTTAGCCGTCGTCGGGTCGAGCCGTCCGACGGAGACATCCATCACGACCTTGTCCTCAGCCAGCAATTCCTCCTCCTTCTTACGTGCGACGTGTACGTATGCGCTCGTTGTCCACGATTTGCCCAGGTACAGGTCCTTCTCGATCCGGTGCCACTTGTCGGTGTCCATTTTGCAGGAGGAGAAGACGTTGAGGGTCGAACATTTCGTTACTGTGATATCGGTGACGATCAATCCGTGGTGGTGTTGGGGCATGTAGTGGTGCATCGACTTGGGGAGGACTCGGAAGTTGCGGTCGAGGAAGACGACGACGAGGAAAGTCACCAGCGTCACCGTGGTGAGCTGGATTATCGTCCGTACCTGCGGCAAGACATTGTCAGTACGGCCCCATACTCGGTATCGGCCCGGGAAGCAGCTCTTACTATACGGCGCGTCATGTTGGGCGGGCTCGAGATTGTCGCAAGGCGGAAGGTGGGCGTTCGTGGCAGCTCGAAGGTGGCGGCGTGATGAAAGAAACAGCGGGTGGTCTTGGGAAACACGAACGCGAATAATCGGCTCGAACGAGCCCTTTTCAAGCTACTGCCTAGGCCATATCATGGCCCGCAGGTCGAGTATACAAAAAAACGAACAAAGGGCTGTGAACGGCGCGGGAGAGCTTGTGATCAGCTCGTAGGCAGCTCAGCAGGCGACAGACAGGGTTTAGAAAGGAGCAAAACAGGCACGAGGAAACTGTCGACTCGGTCGATACCTGAGCGTGGAAGGCCCAATGGTTGCATTTGTGTGGGGCAACAGCCGGAATCCGGGGTAGCAGCACTTTCAGCAGTGGTTGTTTGTTGCGTCCGGTGGGCCGCAAGGGTACGTACTCGCGATTAGGTTATCAAGGTTTCGTTGACTTTCCTGACACTCCCAAGCCTCTTTCCCCCTTAAATCACAGGGTCGGGGAAAGGGAGCGGTGGAAGAGAGGGGAAGAAAGGGGAGAGAGAGAAGCCGTTCGGCATGTGCTTGCAACCGCTGCCAACGGATCGGCTGCTCGACGCGTTCGTGTCTGGCCTGGTTATGTCTGCCGCCTCCCGTCTGCCTGATGTGCTGCATCACATCATACGGGCGGGCCGAGTTGCGACGCAACAGCGGCATATTGCACCGTCTGCTTTGACGAGGCATCAGCTTCTATATCAGTGCTATGTCGGTGGGCCCTCCCGTTCCACGTCTGACACCACCCAACGTACGTAGGCTCGACACGACGTGTCTGAAGGCTGAAGACGATGGACCGACGCCTGCAACGCACATCAGCCAGAGTCTTGCACTCTCCATCGACGCACCCAACACACGACGAACGCGCGTCAGTGCCAAATTGAGTTTGATACGCAGCCATGCTCCCAGTTGCTTGCAGCATCTAGGAAGGACGAGATGGGATAACGGTCGTCAAATCTCCTTAAATCGGGATGACAGAAGTATAGGCGGTTCGATCACGCATTTCAATCGAGGATCAGTCGTGCTCTAGCCTAGTGTATTGGTCTTCGTACACTTGGTCGTCGCCCAGCTGTCTGACATGGACAAGAGCCTGACTCAATTGCGGAGGCGCAACGCTCAACCTCAGCAGCGCCAGGCGACTTCTGGCAAAGTCGTCGAATATTCAACATCGTCAATATCAAGGAGGACTCGTGCCGGCATGGCGCGGACTCGAGTCGGTGACAAGAGCCGTGTTGCCGCGGTGTGCTGTAAGAGATGGCAAGCCAACTGCCTCCTATTCACAACCTTCAGCCTCAGCATGACCGGATGGTGAGGGCTGGTTTACAACACCGTCCACCGGCAGAAGAGGCCTTTTGATGGCTTCGGAAGATGGCGGGAGCCTTTGTCGCACACCTGAAATCACGCATCCAGAGTTGGACATATCTCATCCCCTGGCTTGCTAACAAAGCTGCAGGAAGGGAGGAAACGCCATCTGGAGAGGCAGCGCCCGAGAACAAGCGCCGTTGAACTTTCTCTGTCACCCATTTCTTCTCGCACTAATTTTTTTTTGTGAAGAAAAGCCTGCATATATCCCAACAGCCTACCTGGGCAAAGACGCATTTCTCAACTTGATACGTCCAGCCATCGCAATTCCCCATCAGCTGAACGACTTCACTCCAGCATTGTCGACTTGGCTCGGTGAAGAAACGGTGGCCCGTGCTCCCGGATTTTCGCTTAGCTACACGAGCTTGGTAGGTACGTTCCTACGCCCAGCATGAGCAGCAGGCGTGCTGCGGGCGAGGAAGGTCCCTTCCTTAGTCAAGCTGGAAGGCACCCGCCTACTTTTGTCGCCTCTCAATTCCCTGAGCTGTCGTCCTGCGAACCAAAGCAGCAACGACGCGCCTCAAAAATCGTCATAACCCCCGACGATCCATCAACGACCACCCTTCTCTCCGCCTTCCCAGATCCACTCCCTGCCATCATCAATCTCTTCATCGCAATCGATTGCGCGACCTCTTAAACCGCTGTCGCATCGTGAATCAACATCATATCCGATAATCATTTGCTGTCGCCGCTCGATCATACCCGCCGTAAATATGGCTACCGACTACAGCTCATTGAAGGTTCCTGAGCTCAAGAAGCTGCTCCAGGAGAGAGGTCTTCCCGCAACGGGCAACAAGCTGGACCTTGTCAATCGCCTCAAGGAGAACGATAAGCAGGCCGCGCCTGGTACGTCAATCGATCCGAGACGCGCGCTTCCATCCATCGCAAGCTAACACGACCCCAGCCGCCGCAGAGGAGGACGAGATCGATTATAGTGACGACGAGCCGGCGTCCGCAAAGGCCGCTGAAGCACCCAAGCCCGCCGTCGCCGAGGCCACTCCGGCCGTCGAAGAGTCTGCGCCCGCCCCTGCGCCCGCCGCAGCTGAGCCCGCCGCTCCCGCCACCGAGGGCGCACCCGAGGCTGCGCTCGAGGCTGCGACGACTGGCGAAGAGGAAAAGAAGCCCGAGGAGGCCACAGAGACCGCCGACGAGGCGCCGAAGGAGGATTTTGCCCTCAACCTGGATGCGACCGACGCTGCAGCAGAAGCCAAGAAGCGCGCCGACCGAGCCAAGCGCTTCGGCATCGACGAGGATGAGGAGGCCAAGAAGAAGTCTGAGCGTGCGAAGAAATTCGGCATTGAGGTCGGCAGCGTTGCTGGTCTCGACTCCGCCCTCCCCGAGAGACGCCCCAAGCGCGGCCGCCCTGAACGCGCCGAAGAGCAGCCCGGACGCGACGCCAAGCGACAGAGCACCGATGGTCGTGGACGCCGCGGCAGGGGCAACAGGAACGGCCGCCCCGGTGGTCGTCAAGGTGGTGGCGGCGGCGACGGCGATCGCGACACCAGGCGCAGCGCAGCCGTTGACCCTGCCGAGAAGGCAAGGATGGAGGCCAGAGCTAAGCGGTTCGCCGCCTAGTGCGAGAGGCGCAACGCGATTTGAGGGGGGAAGATGAGTCTCGACGATGGGTATGTATACTATGCCGGGGGAGAAGTGGATGGCGTTTCGGTCTACGACGAATGATTGGGGAGACGCAAACGCAGAATTCGAAAGTACAACGCACACGTCTTTGGTCTAGCTACGGACGAGGATGGATCCAAGCGAGACGACGCCGACAACGCGCGACTTCTCAACTAGATATTTTTTGACAGCAGTGGAATAGAACTAAAAGCCTTTTGTATTCCCCATATTCCAACTATCATAACCAGCTGGTTGGGGACTTGACCTGTGGAAAGCCGCACGTACCCGGTGAACAGGGCTCCGGCGGGCGTTGGGCATCTCGATGATCATGGTTAGAAAGCACGTACTCCTTGCATCAGTTACCCTGGAGGCATACTTCGTCTCCCGCGCCAGGCGTCTACACGACCAAGCACATGCCGCGGACTTTCCCGCTCTGAGACAAGAAAAGGAAGGCTTCCTAAAGAGCCGAGGCTGTGAAGCACCAAGCCGGCACGTCCTTTCTTACCACACGCAAATGTGCCACAAACCTTGATGTGACGGCGATGATCCTTTTCACCACCACCGCATTCTCTCCTCGAAAGTGAGGGATCGTGACGAACCTCAAGCCTAGACCGGTCGCTGCCCGGCTCATCTTCCCGACAACAAACCGAGGCAAATACTCGGTCTCGCGCTCTTCAGACTCCCACTCAAGTAGAAAAAAAGGAAAAAAAAGCAGTCTGGCCTCGCGAGCCTCCAGATACCTGTCGTATGTTGAGGTGCGCGCCTCCTTGATGCTGCCGTGGGACTGAATGCGATCCAAAGGAGACGGCGGCGTTGCGAGAGGAAGTCATGCTTGGCCAATGCTGGTATGGGGAGCATCGAAGCAAGAAGGGGCAACGGCTTTCTCAACGCTCGTAGCACACTCGCTTATGTCGCCTCGTGAACATCCCCCAAGATGAATCTCCCCTCTCTCTTGTACGCGCAACCTCCGGTACAGGTTGCTGTACCCCTTCCGCCTGCTGCGGACGTCGTCGGGTCGTCCTCAGAGGCCCTCTGAACCTGCCTCTTGCCAGCAGCACAAGAAGCCGCCTCGATCGACGAATCCTGCTCTTTCGCAAACCCTTCTTTTTCCACTTTTCCTCCAAGCTTTTGCTTTTGCCGGTGTTGCTGACCACCTTGGGGATTTATCTCGGCGGCGGTCTGCCGCTTGTTACCGGAGCCGGGCTGAAGGCTTTTTTGGTATACCGACAACATCAAGCTCAACTTGCAGTCCTCTTCCCTCAATTCCAACCGCCTTAACCCCCTCTTCCCATCCGCGGAGTATCCTCCCCGAGACGCCAGAAAGAAACGCAATGGCGGCCTTCAACAGACAGACTTTCAAAGCCAGCCGTACCCGCTTGGCTGAGACCACGCAGGCTTCTATGGGGCTTTTGATTGATATGGCATTGACCGAGACTGCTGCCGATCCTGTTCTCACGTTCACTTGCAGAAGTGGCCGTGTACGCTGCTCGCTCGCCAGCGGGGCCTATATACCAGAGTCCCTCACGCCAGACAACCTTAGTGATCATACATGGTCCCTGTCGCAGTAGCCAGTGCAAAAAGATGCAGACGTTGAACGCGATGGTAAGTAAACCCATGCGGCGATAAAGACAAAGTCAGGGGCAGGGAGAGAGCCTGGATGACCGGGCAGCTCGGGCACAGCTGGAAGCCCAGCAAGCACCGCCTTCTTCGTCTTCAAACCTTTCCAGTCCCTGTGTTATCCAACCGAGTACGCCATCGAAGACACCGGGATGCTCTCGACGGTGTACCCCGATCCCATCTCCTCGTCCCCTCGTGCTACTCGCGCCGCCGCCCTAGCAAGACGTCGACGTCACTCGGTCCCTTACTTGCCGGGTCGCTGGTTCGGCTTTGGTACCGTTGCGCCTGTCCGCTGTTGCAAGCATAGCCACGCAAAGGGTCTTTTGTAGCGATTAGCATGGCCCCCGAGTGGAACGCAAGGTAGCTCGGAACCATTTTCCGAGAATCGTTGATCATCTGCTGCCCGCTCGCTGCCTATCGGCGCTGTCAACGGCCGGCCTCGCAGACAACTATGTCACCATCGTTCAGACACACGGACGTGGCGTCCTTTTACATTTGCTTCTCTGCCAACACATCCGCTGAACCGACGCCAGACCTCAGCGCCCCCATCGCTACCCTCGCCCGTTCCGCTTCACCAGACAGACGCAGAGTCCTCGGAGATAACCGCCGACGGACCGATCCGACACTCGACACAATCGACACAAGCAAGCACCCACCCGAAGACGCCTCGCGAATACCCCACAGGTTGCCTTCGCCTTCCAGAGACGTCTCTCCAGAGAGACAGCACCCAGCCCGACCACTACCGACTCCATCCCCTTCGCGGTCCAACCTCGCCTTCTTCCCCTTGCGCCGAACACCTGTCCGTAGATCCATACAAAGTCCCTGACGAGCCACGTCAGGAACGTGGGAAACACGTTTGAGCCAAGACACTCCCTTTCCCATCCAGACCCCCGATTGCCATCTCTTGCATCTGCTACCAGAACTGCTTGTATTCGCTAGACGTACCCAAAACCATCAATGTCCAACTTCGCATTGCTCCGTCTTTGTGCATTAGATGCCTCGGAAGAGCCGTTGCAGCTGCCCCCACCCCCACCCACCAAGGGTCAATAATCCACGAATCCAGCCTCACATGCTTCCAGCGCCTGTGCGGGTATCGAGCAAGCAATGTCGCAAGGCAGACTGCCTGGAAAACGAGCTCAGAGGCAAAGCGTAAAGGCTTGTCAGAATTTCGAGGTTGCCCTGATACGTGAATATTAGCCCTCAGCCAAGAACCGAGGCAGAATCCACGGTGTTCCGTACCAGCTCCCAACTCCCAACTGCCCCAATCTTGAACCCCTACCCCCGGTTTACGATCACTTTTTCGTCCCCCAAAGATCTCCACTGGCAGATGTGACGCAAGGAACCGAGGATTCCGACCCCTTCACTGTCAGCCCAGAGGATTCATCTCTGACGGGAGGCACAGTAAACAAAAGTCCCAACTCGTTTCCCCAACAGATCACGAACGGACTGACGCGAAACCCCAAGCCCTGACCCCCATCTAACGATAATGGCAGAGACACATGTATCGACCTATAATGAAGACCGTAGATACCAAGCGCCGCCCACGCGCGAAGCAACCAGGGGCAACCAGACTGCAACGTGACTCAACAGAGGGGGGCCACTACCAAACGCATCGGCATAACGTTATGGTCTCATCAACGGAGCCCCCTCCGTAGAGGCAGAGGCACGAGAGTGGAGCCCCACGGGGTCCCAGTACCGCTCGGATGGTGCTGCCTATCACCATCTACCTGATACCAACCTCAAGGGAAATTACTGGCCCGGGGGAGATGAGGTGGTGAGCAGGCCGAATGTTGTCCAGAACAGGCTCCCTTGGTAACCAAGCTGGCCAAGGAGGGAAGCACGCCGGAACCAACCCATCCCGTCCGATGACGATGCTGGGCCGTTCCTCACTCGTCCGCTGTGGTCGCGATAATGCAGGCGAGAAGTAGACGGGGGACCAGTGGACATCATGACTAAAACACTGGGACGTGGAACGTCGATATGACAAAAACTCCGCGGTCACAGAAGTTTGCCGATATACGTGCCCGCCGGTCGAGTCATCAGGAGGACCAGAAGTCAGTCGTTCGGGAGAGGCGTCCACGCGCATCAGGTTTTGCTGCGGAAACACCGCGAGCCTGGGAGATCGGTCAGATGTTTCGCAGCAGGGTGGGGTCGTTGTGGCTGTTGCCTGGCCTCGACGTTATCTGTTCTCAAAGCTGATGTTACCGCAAGTATTGTAAACCATGGTTCTAATCGCAACGGCCGTCAGAAAAGTAAGCAGCCGGAGAGAAGGGGCAAAGTCTATCCGTTGCGCCGAATCATCTGCAGAGAGCTAGCCCCTATAGAGCAGCCTGACGTATAACCAACTGCTTGATTGCTTTGTTGTTTGACCTTCATTAACGTCTGAATAGCCTCACGGTCCGAGCCAAAGACCCAAGTCCTTGAGCGAGGATCGGCACAATCCCGACGGAGTGTGTGATCAGAACGCCCAAGTCTAAGTGACAGCAGAGTCACCGGGCAGCCTAGAGAAAATTCGAATCTGGTCGGCGAGGATAGGCTGGCCCCGACAGCGACGCCGAGCCTAAAGGTCGCCATGACCCGATGTAAACTCAGAACGACTCTGCTCTGCCTGTCATTCAACGGGGCAGCGGGGCCGTCGCACTCTTCGGGTCTTTAAAAAAAAAGTGACGCATCAACTGTGGGCACACGAGGGCGGCGCAATACCCCTCGGTCGGCCGAACTGAGCGAGTCCAACATGGCCGGAGGTCTTGGGACCAAAGCCAAGAATGTTGGAGGCAGGTCAACTGGATATCACCCGACGTGGCTTGTTACATCCGTTCCTGGGGTATGGGTCTCCAGGCTGACCAAAGAGGAGCGATAGCGACCCGAGCTGCATCAGAGCGGACCCATCGGTGACATGGTTCCGGGGTAAGTAGTTCGTACTTGTTCCCGAAATGCTCGAAGGGGGGTTCGATTTGTTAACCGCCGTCGGTTGGTAAGGGCGCGCCGCTCGCACGAAAGCTGTCCTTGTTGACATCTCACCGACTGAGGATACATTGCCCGCTCAGTCATTCAAGAAAACAACCACAGGGCTGTGTCCCGCCTCTGCGCCAAGGGTCTGGGGTACCCTATCCTTACCCTGCCCTTGAGTGGTTTACGGCCGTAGCCGAATCCTTGGACCTAATGCTAGCTCACCGTCAAGTTCAACCCGCTCCTGTCGAAGGCGTCGTATACTCGCGCTGCTGAACCAGCCAAGTCAATGGAAGAGATTCGAAGTCCCGACGCTCTTGTATTCCAAAAAGTGTACACGTATCGTTGAGAATCCTACGGTATCGATTCGAAAGGCGTCAAATCGACTGGCCGAGCATTGCTGACTATTCAGAGAAAACCCCTGGCTCGTGCGCCCTGCCCACTGCGCCGCCCGCTGGCCACCAGGATGACGGGAGTCTAATGCGCCCGGGTACCGGGGTTGATGACCTGTGATTTATGGAGGTGGCGCTAGCTCGGAGGGAGATCAAATGGGGGCCGACGTGGCGCCCCTCTGCGCGTCTGTGCATGAGGTGAAGGGAGCAAACAGGCATTCGGCACCGCAGCACACCATGGGTACGTGACTTGATGGTCGTGCGGCTGCCGGTAAGCAACGGGTGTCGTCCATAAGAGATGTACGCAATCGAGGCGAACCGCAGTCGGGAACGCGTGGTAAGTCCATGGTCTGCTCCGGCCAATGTCTCCGCCGTCCGGATAACTCCGGCGCCGTTGCTTTTCTCTTGTCCGCCGCTTGTTGACGCACGTTCTAGGAGTTCCTGGTGTCTGCAAGGTCCTGGCGTTGCAATTCTTACTTCTGCCAATCCACCTTTCGATGTCCCCGCTCGGCTGAACCAAGGTAGTCGATAGAATCCGATTCAACGTTGAAAACATTGCCGTTCTCGCGAGACCCACCCGGCGGCCGACTCTGCGCTATCCCTTTCCCGGATAGCCATTCGAGGTGCTGTGATCAAGCCATGGGATCAAGGTCATGGGCGTCGCAGACCCTGTGTTCGCTTCAACTCTGAACCAGGGCTTTCGTAGGGAACCGTGTCTTTCATCGATCCCATCCCTTGGATACCGGTGGCAGGCCCAGGTTGTTTCGTCTCTCAAACTCCGCGTTGTAAGTATCGTACTGACATTGGACGAGGGCGCCGCCAACGCGTTATTATCCGAATGTCAAGCCGCCAGATATGGTTGGCCTTAAATGAGTGACTTCGAGGCGCTTTTGCCGCTTGATTACATCCCAGTCCTATGTTGGGTCTTGAGTGGCCGTCGCGTGCCGCTGTCAGCATGGGAACCAGTTCGAGTCCACTTTGAAGCATGCTGTACTGGCGGCTCGCTTCGCCTTGCTACTGTCAAGGGACATGCTACAAATAGGGCTTCATATTTTCCGATCAACAAACAGCCCCAGGCTCCTCAGAGCCACTGAGCGGCGGAATGAAGAACAAGACGCGGGATTACGGTATAAAAGATATGCATAGGGGAGACGCGGGCAGAGGAGAGCAAAGCCCAAGAAGTATAAACCCCCGTACAAAGGTTCTTTCCAATTGTCGACAGTAGCTCTGGTCAAAAACCAGTATGAACCCAAAACTTCCACCAATATCGTGATGCGCTGTTGCAAGTCATGTACCAATCACTCCGGTCCATTTATCCGCTTTGCATCCACATCCGTTTACTGTGGTAGGTAGTATCTGATTGGACGTCTTCAAGAATCGAGATCCGCCTGTCTGATCGTCTAATGCATGGCCAACTCCAGGTCCTTGTTGTTCCGTATTGTACATGCCGCTTGAGAGGAGCCGTCTGTGGCCAGCCTAGTGGCGGTGTTCTGTTTCCAAGTCGAGCGTCTCATGAGCTCCCGGCATCCTCCAGCTACTTCGAGAGTGACTGGTGAACAGCTCCGTGTCGGTAGTTACGCATCGCGAGACTTGATTGCATCTTTGCTGGGTGGCAGATTGCTCTGCAGTCCATATCATGCGTGCCAGGGCCACAGATTCGTCAGCTGCGATGTGATCCGTCAGCGCCCACGCTCCGGCCGTCTGCAGATGAGACATACCGTTGGCTTGAGGTTTTGCTTGCTTTCTTTTTGCTGCTGCTCTTCTTGGAGGAGTGCTTGCTTTGTCCTCTCGTCTCTATTCGAGGAAGGAGGCCGTCGAAGATGACGGATTGGTCGTAGCCTTTGCCCTTGTCATCAGGCGGAGTGCCCTTGGAGCTACCACCGCCGTAGGAATTGCTAGAGTTCATAGTGTTGTTCGATGTCCTCAGCGCTGCGATCTAGACAAGCACTTTTGTGTTAGCTGGAGCCTCTAGGCACGACATATGTTCAAGCATACAGTGGTTTCTTGGAGCTTACGAAGTAGATCGCTGGCTTCTCGTGGAGCATATGTTGTCTGGACAGGGGGCGCTTGACGAGACGAGGCTGGACTCATGGAGTGTTGAAAAGGCGGTTGATGTTGCTGGCTCATCCTGAAAATGGCCTTGCGCGAGGTTTATATCTTCGGGAATGAGTAGGTGAAAGGGAAGTTCTGCCCACCGCCAGATGTTAAAGACGAGGTCAGATCGATGGCGTAGGGACTTTGGAAAGTCGAAGAACCAACCATCCGAGGCGAAGGCTGGAAGAGGTGTACTAGAGAACGGCAGGCCGGAGCTGTCATAGCAGTTCTGACGGCAATGACAGCTTGGCCCTATTCTAGGCAGAGCCGTCAGTTGGCATCGTTGGTCTTGTGTTCACGTACAGCCCACACCCCCGCCGACCCAAAGCAGGCAACAGAGAGGGTCTTGTCGGGCACAGTAGGGAATCTGCCTGATGAGCCCCGGTCCTGGAACCGGTCTGCGGCGCCCCCAAGGAAGTACTTTTGCAGCTACTGTTTGTTCGGCTTCGAAAACGAAAACGTTTTCGACGGTGTAGCAATAGCGATGTTGTGAAGGACAATGCCGAGCTGCGTCTGGGACTGATACAGGCTGTTTACTGTACAGCCATCACAGAGGACAGAGGGGCCTTGACACCTACCCAAGTCCACTCGTGCCTGAGCATGTGCGCATGCCAGTCCAGGGAGTCACTTGTCAGCACAGATGCTGGGGTATGCTTGATGCGGGCAGTTGGATGTCGTCGACTCAGTCGGTGCATGTTATTCGCCCATTGACTGTCAAACTGCGAATGCGGACCTTTGCGATTGAGATTGGTCTCAACGTAACACGATGTGAAGGCAGCACCCTTCATCACTGTGACCCTGAAGACTTTGAAATCCACAAATTCTGAAGGATTGGGTAGACTAGAATCTCCACCTCGACGTCGGCTTGGGAAACGTGTGTTGCTGGAGCAAAGGGACTTCCATGTTCGATACCGCAACTTCAAGTGCATCTTTGTTGCCTTGCATGAACGTAGGGCTGAAGCCTGAGCCAATCCTGAGACCCCTTTCCCGGCCCAGTTGATCTGAGTCAGATCGACTTTGGTATCGTGTGCCCGCGGCAGCAGTCTCGATCGGCCGCAAGTTTGGTCGGGGCCGAGTTGAGTTTGTATTCACTCACATGAAGCGTGGCTACAGTCTCCAACATGATTTAGTCATGTGCTGCTCGAATTGAACTAGGTACCTCCTTTTCACCGTGTAACATCATGTAAGCTTGACCTTCGTCGCTGGCCGGTTCAATGCCTCTCACCCCAAAGATTGCTTGCCACGATCGCAAAGCCGTCTTGTCCGACTCAGAATATTCGAGGCACGGATATTTGAGTCTGCGGGAGCATCGCTTGCAATAAATTGTTGGTGGACCTCAATAGTCCTAACAAGGACGTAAAACGGCGCCTTGAGCGGCCGCCCGTACCCTACAGGGCCGTGGAAAAGAAGATGGATGTGATTGCCGCGCTGCTGGATCGGCCCTGAAGCGTGGATAATATTCTAGGCAGCTTCGAATTGTGGTTCTTGCAGAACTTGTTGGCGCGTGGGAAGAAGACGGTAGCCTGGAGACCGCACACCGCGCCAAAGTCAATGCGCCCCAGGGAAAGGCTTGGATCAAACAGGATCCAGTGGCAATTGCCAGGCAGCAGCTGAGCTTCCTCAAAACAGGAGATTTTAGCTGCGGGCCGCCAGTGTCGTTCGAGGATGTTATGCCTTTCCACATCTGCGTCAGACCTAATCTCGGATGACATGATCATTCTTTGCCTGCTGGACATCCTTTGCCCGTGAACCAGGGCAATGGGAACTTGTCATCCTTCCTGACGGCCCATGTGCGACGTGCGAGAAGGAAGATTCACCAGAACGGCCGGGGGTTCCTGTTGGCTCAGTGCAGGGAGGAAGTCTTAGTGGAGAAGACGGGGGCCGTTATCCCATAAGCCCCTCCGAGCGACTGCTGGCACCGTATGCCAAGCATTGCACTTCCTGCTTTCGTCCTAACAGGCTTGCGGCAATCGGCTATATGGTGCGTCGAATATTGACGAATGGGTCGTAAGAGTGAACCTTGGCCAGCATTGGGACTGGATTTCCAATCATTAGAGTAGTTGTCGGGCTTGAGCGCGACGAGTGAAGTTGAGGAACTCCTCCATCCATGGCCTGGGACTAAAAGTCTTGCCGTTGCCGTTGCACCCGATGTCGAATTTCAAGCGATTTGACAAAATGAGTTTGCATCGCGAGTGCTGTTTCTCTCGTCGCCCAGGCCCAACGGCTATCATGATATGAGTGACGGAGACTGGGCCATGAGCTTGCTATGAGCCACGCCCCTCTCCTGGCGGCGACGGTTAATACTGCTTTACGCCGGGAACAAGCCCGAACGCAGTCCGGACGCATCGGCGAACCGACCCGGCTGACTGGCTTGACGACGGAAAAAGAGACAACGGGGAAGGGCGTCTTCTGTCTTCGTGGAGCAACAAAGAGGCCCCCGTTGCCCCCCGTTTTAAAGCGGGACTCTCCTGGGGCTCTGCTAGGTTCTGCGGCCGCCACCAAACGGTTGCCGCAAGCCTGCAATCTTGCTCATTCTCAACTGGGCGATTCGCAGCGTCGCCAATCAACGTTGCAAATAGGCGAGGTTCCGCCGTCGCTGGCGTTCAACTCCAACTTTCCACAGTTCCCAAAGGAGTTTAGTCGTCCCTGTCGATATGCCATCTGGCACATCGAGAGGGCGGTTGGTTGTGGTTCTGGGTTCCATTTCGTTAGGGTACCTGCCCAGGCTTGCCAGGTCCAGAAGCATTGACCCTGCGCTTGTAATGACACCCGTCTTCCCACTCCGCCGGAGTCGGGGTTTGGCGGGTCAGTCTTGAACTCCTACGGGTAGGCTCTGTTCATCCCTTCTTGCAAGGAACCGGATGTTGCTGGAGTATGTGTGCTGGGAGGCAGCAGCAACACTCACGCATTGGAAGAATACTGCAACACCACAACGTGCTGATGATGGAGTCGAAGCCCTGGGCTGGTTTCCACCTCTGGCAGGCATTCGAGTTTCGAGCGCTCCTATCTTAATCTGGGCCACTGTTAGGCAGCCGAGTATGAGCGGTGGCGCGCGAATACCAGACTGGCGACAATAGTTGATGAGAAGAGATTGCGGACGGGATTGAGCTGAATGCACTCACCTCGCCATCATCTCTGTCAGGACTTTCGTCCCTCGAATTCTGCTATAGATATTCAGAAGCGGCATCGCCTTGCGAAGCAAGTGGCGCAACAGCCAGCTCAACAGTCGTCGACTCGTCATACCTCATCCATGTCTCTTTGGGGTCCGTTCCGTTGCTGTACCGCCATGCGCTAGCATCTATGTGACTGTTGCTGGTCGCCTGCTGCTCCTTGCTATGCAGCCCCTGCCATATACCCACCAGCGCATTCTCGCCCTTGTATGAGGGAGAGAGAGAGTGTGTGTGAGAGTCGTTCTGCGGTTCAGCGGGTATGTCTGGCCGTCTAGTCCCGCCCACGGAAGGGCCAACAGTTAGCAGCAAATGCAAGGTCTCTTTGCAGAGCCACCACTGTCACGCTGCAGGGGTTACGTGCTGCCGCTGAGAGGGGTGACATTGGGCTCAATACCACCACCAGGGGGGACGCGCTCGGATGGGTGCGGGAAGATGGAGCCTTGTCGGGCTTAGTGGTTCATCTTACTTACCCGTCGAATCCCTTTCCCTTGCTTTCGATAACATATCCAGCTCCTTCCCCACCTTCTTCGAGGAAAGCCCCATGACGTTGAAGCTCGAAAAGATTTCGAAGCAGCATCACTCCAGACTATTTTATTTAGTGCCGACATCTCTGTTGAGCTTGCTGTCATTGGATAAACCAAAGAAGCGAACGCTATGAAAGCTTCCAGCATGGTCACAGCCGCGAAGAAAAGAATGTTGACCGAATCCGAAGCTGACGACGACATGACAAGTCCCGGGCATTCAGCAAAGCCGCGCAAGCGAGTTCCCGCCGAAATCTGGGAAACCAAGCGCCCGATTATCAGTCGGTTGTATCAGGAAGAAAAGAAATCGTTGAAGGAGGTCATGGAAATCATGCAACGCGACTATCATTTTGTCGCCACGTAAGCACACTCTTCTCTTGTTTCCGCACTTTGCTTACCGAAACCTACAGTGTCAAGATGTACAAGTCGAGAATATGGAAATGGGGTCTTGACAAGAAGCTCAAAGGGGACGAGGTTTTGGCCATCATGCTTCTTAAACGGGACCGAGACGTGTTGAAGAAGCCGACGGAATTCAGGATACGCGGGCAGCCTGTGGACCTGGAGAACATCAACCGGTATCTAAAGCGTAACCCGTCACTGATGGCCAAGTTCAAAGCAGGTCATACACCAAGCGTGCAGACCGCCCTCGAGGTGACTTGTCGAACCCCTTCGCCACCCCCTAGCCCGGCAAGAGCCTTGGTGCCGACGACAGAGATGCAAAGTACGGAGCAGGTGTTGTACCTTTTCCGAGACTATATCGATGGGTCCTTCTCTTCGGGAGCTTGGTGGTGCGAATTTGATGTCGACTGCTCCAATAGTCGAGTCAACCAGGGAGACCGGAGCAACGATTTGTTTGAGAGGGTCATTGCAAGCTTTGCTTTGGTGAATCGCTGCATGATCAGAGGCGACCAGATCGACATCAACAGCGTCCTGGGACCGGCTTTCGAATCGCTCAAAGAGATTGTGGCTGCCGAGAGTCCTGATTTTGTTGCTAGGACGGTTTGTCTTCTCTGGTATCTGGACCGACACCATAAGCACGACCTTCTGAGACTGGTCCTCGACTACCTCGCCGGGCTGATTCCGATTGTTCTGGGGCCCCATCATATTCTTGCCCACATCTGGCGCAGACTGGGCGCGACCGACTTCTCCGACTACTACGAGCTTTCCATGCGGCTGTACGCACTGCTACTACCCGACATTGAAGAACGCGTAGGTTCGGCCAATTACTTGACGCACCTGCTATACAGCGACTACCTTGACTGTATCTTTGCCCGACAAGATCCTGAAGACTGCGAGGCGATGCTCAGCCGCCATCGTGCCCGTGCCGAGGCATCAGGGCAGACACACTGTTGGCTGGACGATATGGCGCTTTCGCATGCAGGTTTGCTTGCAGCGTGCAAGGAAAACCAGGGCCGGTTGGACGAAGCAGTGGAAGTATTGACGGCCCACATGAATGCGTACAGCATGTCGGACGAGCAGGAGGCGGCTGTCAGCCTCGAGCTCGGGGTCAAGTATTATCGCATGGCCAATATCTCGGCAGCAATTGCGTCTTTCAAGTCAGCGGCACGCATCGCCCTGACTTCGGATGCGGACGAACGAATCTCGATGACGGCCTTGGCGAATTTGGAAAAGCTGCTGCGCCAGACTGACAAGACGACCAAGGCAGATCGAGTCCACCAATACCGCATGGACCGGCTCGCAGCGTTTGCGGAAAAGTCGGCCTCCATGTCCAACGGCTCCTGTGACGACTACGACGATGATAGTGATGGGACCGATGATGTCGAAAACTTACCGGAATGGTTATGGAAATGCGACGATAGCGAAGAAGATACGCCAGACTGGCTCGAACTGCCTGCTTTCGGTTGGAGTGAGAAGTCACCCACCGCTTCATTCCCGGGGGTCCCCGGCAGTGTTTTGGAATGGACGAACACATCTCAATTCGCGTCACCCGGCGTGCTCTCGGCAGAATATTCGCCTCGTTTGGAAAACCAGATTCTTGACCCGGAAGTCGAATACTTGTATAGACATGACGGAGGGGTTTGATGGGCTTGACGGGTGTGATGAATGTCGTACACTCGACAGTGGTTCATAACGGTGGCCAGGCCTAGGTCGGAGCAACGGTTGGGCGCCGCAGCCCCTTGAATCCGACTCCCATGGCCATAGACAGATCCCGTGTGACCCTTGCTCACATACTGCGACAAAATTGTTGCCGCAAGAATATGTTGCCTCAGTAGGCCAGGGGGCAGCAATACTTGAGCCTCTCGACGAACGCCAGCCCGGGGGTTCAGCTCCGGATGCTGTGATTGCATGTGCAAAAACAAAGGGAAGAAGAATCCATTACAGACCATAGGCATTTCGAAAGCCTCCGCTCTGCACTTGTGGCCGGACTGGCTGGTTGTTCGTTCACAAGACGGTTGACTCGCTTCGAGCCCCAGGAAAGAAGCCAAGAGCGGGAGGGAGAAACTTTCGAGATGTCTAAACGAAGGCGATTTTCGACAAAGGGCAGCCTGCGCCGCAGGACCAAACGGACCGCCTGAAGCGATGCTGTCAAGAAAATTTGCTAGGGTCGGGCTGGGAGTGGTGCTTGACAGGATGGGATGGTCATTGCCGTGGACAGCATGACGCGGAAAGGCGAATCGTCAAAAACGGAAGGCACCTCTCTAGCAGACGGCACAGCAACGTCCGTATGGGGTTCGGACGGCGGAAGGAGAAGATGTGCCTCCGTACACAGTCTAAGGTACCCAGGTATCCACTGGGACGGGGAGGAAGGAGCCGGATTGGAGGGAGGAGGAAAGCGGAAAGAGGAAAGAGGAAAGAGGAAAGAACTCAGGACTCGCCACTCTCCGCTCACCACTTAGACAAGCCAGCTTCACAAGAAGAGACGAAGGGGACACAAGAAAACAAACAACATGGGTGAAGAAATAGGCGGTGGAATGGTAGATGAGGTATGATAAAACAATAAGGGACTGTGGTGATGGCAAACACATTTGAAGATACCAAGCTAGAAACCAATACGTAGTTAATGAATGCACCAAACGATCATGATGCCTGGCTCTTCTACATCGTGTCTGGGCTAGGTTGATCTTGCCTGCTCTTACTGTGAATGTTGCCTAATAAGGCGAATCCGATGTTTGATGGCAGCCTGCATCGTACCTACCATTCTCAAGGGGGCAACCGCAGCGGGGAAGTCACGGAAGACCTTTTGGCTGTCGACACTTGCCATCAGCGGGACGGGGGACGGCATCGTCCATCGCAGCCTGGCGAGGCAAGAAGGAGAAGGAAGACATGGAAAGGCGGGGACTTCGACAGGCAGGAGCTGGCCGTCCAATGGCCGAGCCGAAGGGAGCACTTTTCCGCCCGAAGGGCAGTCCGACGAAACTGTCACTGTTCTGCTGCTGCCTTACGCTGCAGTCATCCAATGCCCACCTCATGTCGCTCTGGTCTCACCCTTACGCAACAAAAGACGACGTTGTTTGCGAAACCATTTGCAAGAGAGCCCATGCATGTCGCCAAGAAACCTGGGCTGTCTGTGACATCCACGATCGAGGACCATGCCGACCGCGCCCGGAACTTTAGTGCCGCACCCAATGAAGAATCCTCCAAAACCCCGGATTCCTCCACCTCCGCCTCCGCACCGGTGCATATTCCTCGAGGCCCACAAACCCGGTGACCGATGCCCGGATGCCTCGGGGAATTCGGCGTGCCTGATGACCCTGCCACAGTACCACCTGACTGGGACACAGATTGCCAGTCCGGTTTTCTACTCTCAGAACCCGACGATTCTGCTACCGAGGGCCACAGCTGCAGACGTCATTGTGCGTGCAGGTCATACCGGGAGACGCAGGTTGACGCATCATCAGTCTCGACGGTCTGGGAACGCTATACCAAGACTTCCCAAAGCGCTGGTCTTGAATCGTTGCATTGGTCGACGGCTGTGGAGCCACTCAGATGGAGCGAACCAATAGGTCGCCCCGCTGGGCCATCGTGGGCGCATGCAGCCAATCGACGCCACCACTGGCGAACGTGGTGCGAAACCTAGTAGGAGGAGGATTTGGGGGCGCCCAGGGACGATTCGGATTGAACATGTTGACATGCAGCTGAGTTTGGAACGGCTGTTTAGCTGAAGCAGTTGGTATGTAATCAGTTGCGCATCATGTGCTGTCCTGATCAAGGCGCACGTCGTGTTATCTAGCCAAGGACATGACTGACCGAAAGCATCAACGGCGGCGCCTTCTGGCCGTTTGGTTGGCGTCGCAAAACGGTGGACGTCACCGTCACAGATGTCGACATATTGTTGACACCCGCCGGGGCTTGACCGGCAAAAGATCGCCGGAGCAGACGGTATGCAGTGATTGACCTGTGGTCCCGAAATCGGTCTCCTGATCCTGCAGCGACCTGACTCTTTCTCGACCGTCATTTGCGCCGCTCAAAGTGAAAACAAGGAAGTGTTGACAACAAATAACGGCGACTCGAGCGAATGACTCAGGGACGACGAACGCTGGATGTCACGCGCACCGGAGGCTGCCACGCGACGCGAGTTTTGTCGGCTGTCTAGCACATGTAAGCAGATGGCATGCAGTACTAGTCTCGAGAGTCCGAGAAGAACAGCCGGACTTGTCTGACAGTAAACTTGACATTGTTATGGAATCGGTTCAATTTCGAGCCCCACGATAACAGCCGAACGCGCGAACCGACAAACCGGAACCATGGCGCTACCGTTTAATAGTGCCTCGAGACGGGGCCGGCTCGACCAACCGCGCAAAGTTTGTAGACTGGATTCGTCGCAGCATGCATGATTTAAGGCAGTACTGGCAACGACGGCGATGACGACGGTGTCGTAACGAGAGGCCGAGCAAAGTTGTCCAAGTTGTTGGCTGAACTCAATTGGATGTGACGCGCGAAACCTGATCGGCCACTGATGTCTCTCTGGAGACGAAGAATAACACACTATCGAGGACAGAAAGCGTTGGGCACTACCGTTGGCATCTCATTCAACGACCAATGACCGAATGCATGCAATTAGCATGGCAATGTCAGACGCCAGTAATCGCAGACGCAGACCCCATACATGGGCACACGGCAAGCAGCCCCAAGTAGCGCGAGTGCGCACCCAAACGGAGCCTCCACTTCTCAAGAACAGGCACCAATGCTGCCTCGAGCGACATTGTACGGAAGATGGTCTTGTCGCCTGAAGTGGCCCTTCGACTCTGTGCGGCCCCAGCAAAGAACGACCAGGCCAACAAGAAGAACGAGGCGCTTGAAGCCCAGGGCAAGACGGGACGAAGGCAGGGAACAGCAACCCAAACTCAACCAGTCACCCGGTGTGACACGGCCTTGATGGAGAATCAAAGAACGGGACGCTGGATCCATGACACAACTAGACGGTGGGAACTTGCTGCATCCACGCATCCCAAAGTGGCTTAAAGGGAGCAGCTCTGGTCGGGGCCAATTTCAAGTCGTCCGCTCCGATCCCCAACTTGGACCGGTTGCCCTATGAGGTTTTACGCCCTTGGCCTGTTTGCTTGTTCAGCCGGTGGCCCATGGCATCGAGCCCAAGGAAAAAGAGACCCCGGTTGCCCGTCCACATGGACGACTCCGATGCCTGTCGCGGGCTGTAGCCCGCGGCTTCCCATCTGACAAGGAAGGAAATGCGCTGTAACGTAATATCCGAGGGGCACATCACCTACTGGGGTGAGTGCATGGAGGGGCCCGACGGACGTGAGATTTGAGAAGCTCAACAACAGTTGGGCCAGCACCTTGTCGAACCGACGAACCTAGACGTGTCACAGGGTCTAATTTGTTTTTAGGTTCTTTCGGAGGAGAAGCTGGGTTTTTTCAGTCCCAACCCGCCGCTGCTGCATGAGAATTGAGCCGACATTGTTGACTAGGATCGTGGGCCTGTCTTTCACGGGGACTTCCAAGTACATTTTCCTGCTGTAGCCTCTTGGTTCTCCTCTTTGTCCGGTCTCGAGGCCGCGAGGGGGTGCTTGGCAAACGCGCACCTGGAATGCTCTCGCCCAGGTGCTATTGTTGCCTTAGCATTGCAGTCGTTGCAGCCTGTTGTGTCCAGACGGCACTGGCTGGCATATCGGTAGCTAATGATTGCATGCCTCCTGAAAAAAAAAAAGAAAAAAAGAAAAA
>JAIMZG010001410.1:0-16978 GCA_020466075.1 Colletotrichum coccodes
CGTCGGAAGGTGAAAAAAAAAATGATGAAAAAAAATGGAAAAAAAGGGGGGGAACGGCAAGTGTGGGAAAAGGCTACTCTTTCGCCAAAGTAGAGAGGTGGTGTCGTGTTCGACGAAATAAACAAGGATCTAGTGATATTGTCGAATAGGTTCGCTGGCTGATGTATACTGCTTTCGAATCGCGGAGAGGCGCGACAAGTCCGCTGGAGGGATCAGCAAAAAAGGTACGACCCTTGTGCGCCCGTGGAGGGTTTGCTCCGGAAACCAGAAAATTCTCCCCTCGGCGGAGGTGGGTCGTACGCGCGGTAGGTGGGATGGGATTTCTCAAAGATCAAGATTTGACAAAGCCCATCGGAGTTTACGCCGTCGGTGCAGCGCACGGCCCGACCAAGGTGTGCCTAGACGGGCTTGCCACCCTGAATGGCCAGCTGGACGCGGGCGGCACATCGTTAGTGAACATGAGACGGTGCGGCTCCGGGCTTCTAGCGCCATCGACTCAGGAACAGGTCGTGGGTTGGGGCGGCATGTGCCAATGAAGGAAGACTTATGACGTTGCGGTGGAGCATCTCGGACGATCTAGAAAGGAAACGAATAAAAAAAAAAAATTAAAAAGGGAGCAGACATGCTCAGCTGCCAAGTTGTTGAGAGGGAGGGGGGAGGGGAGACTGACAGACCGGTGCGCCGGGGTGCGCTGCAACGGCAGATGTGCAAGCGCATATGTGCGCTATGCACGATCATACAACCTGTTTTTACCAACTCGGCGGGGTCGAATGTGGCTTTGTCGATGCGCTGTTGGACACCCTCGCCACTCTGAGCAAGCCACGGGTTAGCGTTCCTGATCAATAAGCTCTCACGCAATTGCCCAATTGAAGTGCTCAGGGTTTCGGGCAGCCGAAGAGTGGCGGAGACGAGAGACTCCAGGCGAGTCTGCAGAGCTTTCGCGGCCAGGATGGATAACGGAGCATGCTTGGGCATGTATGGCGGTGCCGCGGGGGGTGTACACGCGTGGCGAGCCCTCTGGAGGCTGCGTTCCTGGTAATGATCTTCAATCCTATGCAGTGCTAGTGTCCGACTAGAGTGCGACCGTCGACCTGTTCCCGAGCGATCAGTCAGGGTTTCCGAGCAAGTGATAGGTGCGGAGCCAAACTCGACCGTTTGGCAACCTCACTTTGGTGGTCGGAAAGGTGTCCGGCCCTGGCGTCCAATTAAAATGACTCACTCTGCCGGAGGTTACCTCCGGCCGTCCTCGCTTGGCGGACGAAAGCAGAACGTCAATATCGCGTCGAACAGCCAAACTCCGTCATCGTACAGTTTTAGCTCGCAACCATTTGCGCTCGCCTTACGGGCCCCTCGAACAGTAGCCGCACCCGCCCGGAGCCGTCTCCACCCTCGTTTGTAGCTCGCCAGTGGCTGCACTTGCAAGCGTTGCTGTCCACGGGGTTGGCAGGTTGCTGGTCATCGCAATGTCAATCCTTCACTTCCCACATTCCCCTCGGTAATCCGTCTGTGTGAACCACGCCCCCCCTCCCCCCCCCTCCTTCTCAACCCTGTCGCTCGGATGGGGCCTCCTGAGTGGCTCGGGGCCCTCCATCTACCGTAACACCATTCAACCCAGATCCCGATCTGGGTACTGGCACCGGCCTATCCATCCCACCCCTATGGAGTTGCCGTCCTTGCCATGCCTTGTCTGGCCTGGCTGCTGTCGTGCCATGCTCACACCAGGCGCTAGGTAGCCAGTCGCGGAAGAAAGAGTGCAGGTACTCGCCAGCTCCCCACGCCCGGTCTCGTCTTTGCTTCTGAGTGCTTAATAAAAGAATCGAAGGATCCTCGTCGTCTCCCCCTCCCCTAGTCTACAAAAGTAATTCGTTTCTGGTCGATACTATTCAAGGTTTCTCAAGCGAAAAAGGCAAACATCGTACTTCTCACTGTACATTCTTCCAACGTGCCCTCGAGAACCGGTCTACTCGAATCTGTACAATTCCTAGAGCATTGTGCCCAAAGCACTGCCACGACAACGACACTATTTCGGGACCCCAGCACAATCACACCAGCAATAGCCCGGCAAGCCAATATACTCCTGGTAAACTCTAATCTTCCCAGACATCATTTACGGCCCAACCACAAGTCGGGAATACCGTAGCCATGGAGGTATCTGCTGGCGGCATGAGTATGGTTCAACAAAGTGGGCTTCCAGACAGGGCAACATATTTGGGCTTGATGCCCAATTCTTCTGCCGACTCTGCAGACTTGAAGGCGTTACAACAACACCGGCAGCAACAACAACGGACAGATTTCCTTTTCGATCAACAACAGCAGCGTTTGCAGCAGCCGACTGGATCGGGGGCAGGAAGCGTCTCGCAGACGGGCTTCGTGGCCCTTTCGGCCTTGAATAAAGTCCCCGAGACACCCGCATTGGTACCCGACCGGCATCCGTCGACGTCTACGCAAAGCTCTTCCGGATGGCAGGACTCCCCCGTCAGCAATTCTGCCGGCTCGCTATCCTCGCCGACAAGCTCCGTCGTTTCACCACCCAGCTGCGGTAACATCCCTCCTCCAGCGCTCCCGATCGATCCTCTCATCCTCAAGCCGGTGAAGGAAACGAAGGCCGCTCCGCCGGAGGACACGCCCGAGGCACCGAAGCGACGCAGAGGCCGGCCTAGGCTTTCCGAGGGCACTCCCCGGACGACCCGATCGGCGGCATCGACAACTACGAAGACACGGGGAAAGAGCACGTCCCGACGAACATCGACCGCTTCGGCGAGCGGCGCAGACGAGGTCGCAATCGAGCACGGCGGCACGACCAACGAGAAGAAGAACCGTATCCGCGCGCGGAACCGCGAGGCCGCGTATAAATGTCGACAGAAGAAACAGAAGGGTATCGAAGAGCTGCAGACGCAAGAGGCCATGGCGGAATCCATCAACAAGAACCTCCACAACGAGGCGTCGCTGCTCAAAGCCGAGATCCTGATGCTGAAGAACATGGTTCTTCAGCACGGCGGGTGCGGCTGTTCGTACATCGAGGAGTACATCTCCGGCGCGGCACAGAACCTGGTACAATCAAGCATGGCGGCCGCCGCATCAGCTCCTGGCGGAGGCACGCAGATGCACAGCCAGTCCTGCACGAATGGAGCAGGCGGAGAAGGCTACGTCGACTGGGGAATGTTCGACATTGATACGAAATCAGGCATGCCCTCATTGCAGTCAGAAAGCGGTTTCTCGGGCTTTGACGACGCCGCATCTCACAGCGCGAGGGCGCAGAGTCGAGGGGCTTCCATGGTTTAAAAAGAGGGGGCCGATATTTCACACCGGGACGGCGCGGGAGAGGTTTGTTCCACGATCCTCAATTCAACGGACGGCGTTTTGGAACAGGGTTAAACAGATGATGTCTCCCGCAGACAGTCGTCGGAAACGAAAAGTTGCTATTCCACGGAGGTTTTTTTTTTTTGCAGCATTCAGCGTGGGCGTCTTGGAAAGGAATGTAATTTAAACAGGACCAAGAGCTTTCGTCGAGCCCCTTTATTGAAGGAAATGATAACGACATCAACGGTATTGCACTTGTCCATGGTTATTTTCCCAACGGTCCAGGAGCACGTGAAGCTTTGGCGAATGTCCTAACACGGTCAGAGTTGATTGCAGTACACCTATAAACTCGTACTGTCTGATGCACGTAGCGCCGCCTACGTATTGCGGCGAAGGTAAGCACTTTCAACTCGAAAGGCTCGAGGTGCGACGAATCGTCAGGAATACTTGGCAAGATACGAGAGTTCAAATCCCTTTCTGATATGTTTTCCCGCTCACTCAACGGTAACTATGTCCATTGGCCAGGCACTGAACAATTGTTGAAGTGGTCAATGTGACGAACCAGTTTCGCACGCGAATCGCAATATAGCCCTTCTTTGATTTGTGAACGGTAGAGAGTTGCAAGGGTCTCCCCAAGCTCGCACACGCGCACAGTAAAAGTGCCGAGGGGACTTTAAGTTGTCTTCAAGGGACAGTTGCTACCCACGTGTTGACTTGGATTGAACGTTTTCGAGGGCCGGGGCTTTGTCCTGAATGCGATGGCCCCCTCCCTCTCCCAGCAGGCATCGAGTCGTCGAGCAGAAAGGGGGCCATAATGCTTGTGTAGGTGGCATGGGTTCGACTTGTGTGTAATTTTCGTGGTTGTTTTCACTTAACCAGCGTTGCCTCATCCGATTGTCTCATCCAGTCGAATGCCCGCACATTGTTTAACCACCACCCCCTGAGCAACTGGAAAGCTGAACTGCGGGGCCCGTGCGAGACCTAGAATCAAGCCTTGACTGAAGAAGAGATTTAGATTTGACAAAGGTAGCATAGTAGTCAATGATAGACATAGCAATCGCCGATGAATGCTGGGCCACGGGGTCGTCTCCTTCCACTCGCACAAAATCCAAACTATCAACGAATCGACTCCGCGAGCCGACAGCAGCAGTCACCGGCGGGACTTTCTCCTTGGCCTGAAAGTCCTAGTAAATTCCACGACACTAGGTGGCATCGGATCGCTAGGTTGTGGTGCGCACCAGTCAAAGTTTTCCATCACCATCTCCGGTTCAATCGGATGACTCTCCGCACTTTCGGTCCCTCCAATCAGGGGCCACCGGAGTACGGTTTGAGCTCGAATCAATGCGCTCAGACGAGACGCGGGTGAAGTCAAAAGCCCGTCACAACCACTTTGTGTGGCTCCCCGGCGAAGCCTGTGGTACATTGAGTGAAAATGTGGACGCGATGATCCGACATGCGAGTATCGGATTAGCTTGACGCAACGCGCAGCTTCACTGGTTGGCCAACTCTTCACCGGAGGCTCGGAGCCAGAGCCGTCGGTAGGCTAGACCCCCAGTCACTCCGGCTCCGTGTGAGCATTACTTCAAATAGTCGTCATCTTTACGTTTTCATGGCCCCTCTTACCCTGTTCGGAGAGGTCGCCTACTGGACACTTGACATGCCCCTTGCGGCGCGCCCCGAATTGAAGGGCAGGTCGCTGTCACCCACCCACAAAGCATCCTTGGTCGTGATATGCCTGCCACGCTTTCCGTGGAGATACAAGGCGCACCTCATCGTGCAGGGTCGCTCCATTGACACATTGAGGGGGATGTTGTTGAGTTTTCTGTAAACTCGCGCTACGGAGGTTTAACAGGTGGCGGGAGTTTGGACTTGGACTAGTTGCCACCGACTGCTTACGGGTTAACGTGCAAGACGGGGATTCACAAGGTCCAAGACGGTCCCCACAGATTGGTGCCAAGTCTACCACGTTGCTTCGGAGGCTACTCCGTACTCCAATGAGCAGGGTGCCGGATTCACGCCAGGAACAGTCGTAGACAGTCTGTCAAGCCCGGCTTCCAGCGAGTGTTCTACATACCCACGGCGAGACTCTGCGATTCTCCGAAATGAAGGAATTCAAATCATTTCCATCCGGGAAACGCACCGACGTTGAAGGTTATTCAACGCCACTTGAACACATAGATACCCCGACATACCTCACTACGCAGCACATCCCGAACCCCCAGGGCGAAGTTTTACTTGTCTTTACATTGCCTAGGATATACCGTCAAGCGAGCTTGTTTGACGCTTGGAAAGTAAACATGCCGGCCCATGCGTAGGTATCGGCTTCATTCAAAAAGCTTCTTAGACAGTAGCCAGTGGTAAGGGACCACAGTTGGTAAGATCGTCCGAGCGGCTAGGCCCCTGACGAACCACAGTCGGCACCCGCAAGATTCCGGGATACATGCGTCTTCTCGGTTGCAAAGTATGATGGCGAAACTTTCGAAGTGCGCCTCGTCCTTAATACCTTATCGCCGAATCTTTGGAATCGTCCCTACCCAAGAGTATTATCTTATGGGATTTCTCGAGATAAGCACTTGACTAGCCATGTCCTACCACACTGGTTCTTCGCTGCGGCGTACATTATCATCTACATCCGCAAGGGGGCAGACGCGGAGGACTCAACCATCCCTACCGGTGCCGCCATGTCCACGCCTATTCTTCCGGTCTACTTCGAGCTGAGCTGGTCGATACTCAGTACCATCGGCATCGGAAACGTCCTGCTCGGTTTCCTCGTCGTTGGAATAACCAGCTTTTCACAGATCACCGTGGTCCCGATCATCTCATCGGCTGCTGGCGCCATCGCGAACGGGCTCTGTTACTACGCGTTCTACGATGAGAGGCACTCCCTCAAGAGCAAGGCAACTGCCTCGGCATTTGGAGATATTTTCTGGATGGTGCATATCAGTAACATTGAATAGCCTGATACGGAGCTGACGAGACTCCAGATCCAAGAGGTCGGCTTGTCGTTCTACAGCTATGCCCTCCTCCGAAGGATTCTGCAAGACAGGGGGTGGAGGATCTTCAACACTCTCTTCTGGATCACAGTTCTTTCCATCGTTACCATCCGTATCATGATCGCTGTGTCACGTATCCGATACATCCTCAGGGGCAACGCCAGGCTGCAGAGCACCGTCAACAACCTCCACATCGGCTACTTCGTCCTCATCGCTTCATTAGAGTGCCTTAGTGCCTTCTTTCTACTCAAGGCCTTTGCCGAAGTCAAGTCAACCTCGGCCAGAGCCGAGTTGAAGGACGGTTTCTTCAAGTATCTGATGCGCAGCACCGAGGTCCGTCTTGCAACTTTGGCCATCCTAGGAACTATGAGAGCAATCACGTATTCTTTCCAGATAACGGCGCAGAGCGCAACAAATCTGGCCAGCCAGCTCGACCGTTTTGCTTATACGTTGGAGTGTCTGTTTCCAGCTGTGATGTTGTAAGTTGTGTCCGAATGCTTGTCAATCTTACCAAACTGTGTTGATGACAAGGCTCGGTTGTTTAGTATCGACGTATTGGCATCCAAGCTAGTGTTCACGACGCAAGTTAACACTCCTACTCGGTTTAATCCCCCATCCCTGAGAGAGTTTACGTCGGCCAGGAAAACAAATGGAGACTGCTGTGATCCCATCCAAAAAAACGAACCATTGGTAGGCATCCGTGGGGGGACAATAACAGGCTCTCTTGAGGAGAACATCACCAGTGCCGGTCCATCAACATCTAATATCAGTTCCGATAATATGGCACAATAATCCAGAGAGGGGCCCAGCAAGACAATGTTGATCAGTGTGAAGAATTCAGTGCCGGTTAGCCTAAACAGACCGAGGCACTTCCGTACTTCACCTTAACAGGATAGGGAGCGATTAACACGAAGCAATCACATCAGGTGCCCCCCTGGGTAGAACCATAGTCTAAGAAATGATCAGTGATTTGGCTTTTCTGTTCCCGAGCTATCCAGCGGACAAAGTTTGGAGGAGTGTTTTCAATGCAAACAAAAACAAATGACGGAGGTTAGACAACGAATCTTGAACATGTGCGCCTGTACTGATCAAACATTTGTACGACTCCAGAAAGTCTTTGCAACAGGAATGAAAGTGCCCTAAGATATTAGTAGAGAGCTGGTCCGGGCCCTGAGAGGCGTTGAACTGAACTCGCGCGATGGCTGTTTACGCCGAGGCCTTTTTTTGCTCCGGCGGTACTTTGCACTCGCTATTAAGTTCGCAAATCTTCAGGTAAAAAAAGCCTCAAGTCGAAAGACAGAGTCGTCTACAGGAGTATCACGTGTAAAGACTAAGCCTACTAAATCCTGTTACACAAGCAGAAAATTTAACATCTTTATTTAACTTGCTACCCCCATCCTTCTTCTAAGTAGCGTTTGACAGTCCCTCAACGGGCCCCTGAATATGACGAAATCAAAATAATTTCCCTCAATAGGCGGCGCAGATGCTCGATACAAATCAGAAGCCGTACGCAGGTCACCAGTCCAATGTGGCGAGCCCATCCTGTCGATGAGCACGTACTTTGAGCCGAGAAGGAAGCTATCCCGTTCAAGTTTCGACCCAAACCCACGAGCCTGTCCGCCCAAAGCAAGTTGTTGCCCCCAAAAACTAGTCATTATTCAAATCGGAAGGAAATTTGAGACCAGTCACAAATGGCGTTCCAGGTAGTGCCTGGACGAACACCGGCAGCCTCTCCCTGGAAGAAGAGAGGGAAATATTTGACAGGTTTCAGAGCGTGCTTGTTGCCCAGAACTAAAGGTGCTAGATTACAGCGCCTCCTGTGGGCGCGAAAATCGACTGATACCTCAGGAACATGAGCTGAAGTAGAATGTTTCATTGTTGCCACGGAACGCCAAAGAGAAGAAGTGGACAATCCATTGTCACTCATGTTCAAGTCGGGAGAATACCCACACAAACCTTGACCACCGGCCATACATCATCAACATACTGACAGATGTCGGTTCATCCCCTATCAATAGCTGGGTAAACTATTTTTGCACGTTTCATCGGTTGTACGATGAACCCACAAGTTTATGTTCTTAACGTGTATCCCTGATAATTTAAGACACGACTGATACGAAAGACTCCGGCTGGAAAACTGCAAAACCACCCCGGCTTCTCGTACAAAACAGCTCCAAGGTCGGAGTCCAAGGTTCTATACTGATTTAGGCTCGCAATCCTAAACTGGGAACGGGGATAGCGACTTTCAAGAGCCCGACATCATAGTAGAAAATTCGGGGTCAAGGCCCTAGTTGAGACCTACAATAGGCTACGCGAGCGGTTCGACGCAAAGAACCATCCCAAGCTTCCTGATCTGAAATTTCGTGACGAAATCAAGATATTTCGGCCCGAAAGGATTGGATCTCGGCTTGTCTTCCAACTTACTGGCGTCGGTATTCACGTTGCAAGTCGGCAAAGCGGGGGGGGCTACCATGAATCCAACATTCTCTTGCCGCTCTCGACTTACGCCCTCGTTCAGTGGTCGAGAAAGTCTCTGTCTTGTTTTCTCATTATGGCAGCGAGTCACAGCAAGAATTTCAAAGGGGTCATGTTATTTCCTCATCTTTCACCGCTTCAACTACTCATGGCCCCGCAGCAGCTGTAGCACAGTACATTTTACAAAGGAAGCTTTGGCCTCATCCGTCTAAATGTTGAACGGTATAGATATGGACAGCTGGATCTGGTGAAGATCAATGTAATTCATACACATCGGATGTTAGTCATATAAAACATGAGTCTGTCAATATCTCTCAACAGAGCGAGGCAGGGCTTGTCACACTTTTGGACAAATGAGGCGTGGTGGACAGGCAGACGAGCATCTTCCTAAACAACCAAGATGCCCCTCAGACTCAATCCCACCCCTGGCTGGGCGTATCAACAGACTTTCAAGGAGCAGGAGCCATGCAGCTCCAAGGTTTCCAACGAGGCTCGTAGAAAAGTGATGTTTCCTGAGGCTATTCGCTCAGTGACCAGCGCTGCCATTCTGGACACCTGCCAATGCTCATCTATCGATGGAGAAGTGTACGAGAGCAGGATGTCGTAAAGAGGAGCGGAAAATATCCGGTAACAGGGCGACGGTAGCTCTGGTGGCAGAATTGCAAACCAGATAGACGAGTTGCGAGAATGAAGTCGAGTTGGAGGTCCCATGATCCAACAGCAGATATCTTCCCGACCGCATGTTCCTGAGCTGTGCGTCGCATGTCGTGAATATATCAAGACTGTATATGTACCTATGATAGGTTGGAGACGTAACCCTGTTTTTCCTATGGCCTATGCCTTTGCGCAGAGCAGCTACCGCAGTGCTAATTCGACAAAGGTCCTAGACATCCTCTCCAAATAGAGTCGAACCATTCGTCAAGACCTCGGCCACCGTCGTCGACCGGGACACAAGCCGGTAGATTTCTCCAATTCGAGGGCCAACGTCAAAGCTCCGACCCCAATCGAGGCTCAAGTGGGGTTCAGCGGTTGCCGAGAACCTCTCAACACGGTCGAACCTTCGCGCAACGACGACCTCAGCAAGGTTGGTCTCATCTGAGAGTATGACACACAGACACACAACGGCGCCGACAAAAAACCTTTGCAACCCCTCCTCGTCTCCCCCCTCTTAGGCTCTACTCTTCTGAGGCTCTTCTCTCCCCTGCGATAAGCTTTTCGACGCCCTGTCCAGCCCAAAAAAAGGCGTCAAAATTGACCGATGCACTTACACCGTTGTGGCCCGTCCGCACTTCTGATTCTCAACTCGACCCCCCCTCTGCAACTCAAAGCTGCAGATGGAATCGCGGAGAAAAAGCTTCTTTGCCTACCGTTGTATGCTATAAGACCATGTATTGGAACCTGCCACTCCGCGCCCTCCCCTCCCCCCGCGAGCTCAGACAACTGTCGTTCGCACGCCGTGGCACGGTCAGTTGAACCGCCTCATAACACACTCAACCAACAAATCACCAACCACTAAAGAGTCTATCCTCTAAGGGTGCCCAGCCGACAAGACCTCAGAATGCGTCTCTCTACTCCGAGTCTTCTTGCCTTTTCCCTCACAGTCGCTCTCGCCTACCCCACCTCAAAAGATGCCAAGTTCTTCGCACCCTCCGCCTCCGACTCCTCCGTCACTGACCTGGGCCAACGCACGGGCAGAATCAGGGTCGATAACGTCGACATCAACTCCCTGCGTGTCGACCCTGTCCGGGTCCTCAACAAGATCGCCCGGTCCTCGTCGCAAATCCCGTCCCTCACAAAAAGGCGCGACTTCCTGCTGGAAGAGGAAGATGGGAAGATCGAGAAGAACTCGCGTATTCTGGTCGACCCCGTCGACGTTGACGTGAATGTCATCAGGCCGTCGCCACACGTCACGCCGGTAACTTCGCAAGTGCAGTCGAAAACCGAGTCAACGCCGGAAGGGGCTGGGCAGGAGAGCAACCACTCAGGGCCGAAACCCAAGTATATTCCCAAGTTTAGGCTTGGTTACGATATCGGTGAATGAGTCCGTCGCCGTTAAAAGGGAGAGGAGACTTGAGTCCGGCCGACTGCGAAGGTCGTACTTTAGCTGCCCAAACGGTTCTGAAGTCGAGAGTCATGATGGCCCCGGGCCTGTATGAGACGAACGTCTTTTTCTTGTTTTCAGAGTTGGTCCATTTGGGAACTCGCCTTGGGAGTTGGGTTGATGGCGTCGTGAGAGCCAGGAGTTTTATGGGCTAGGCGCGTTCTGGCCAGCATCTGCAAGATTGCAACCTAGAGAAAAACATTTGACGGCCAGACTGTGTAATGTAACTGGCGGGTAAGGAGCTCGGGGAAAGTGGTTGAGGTAGGCGATGTATAGTGACCGCTCGTTATTGGCTTAGAAATGAGATACCAAGAATTATGAATCAGGCTTGTTGCTGCAGCATCGCCTCTTTCCGTCGTTAGATCGTCTGAGATTCTATGTACGACAACACCACTTTGCTCATCATCATGAATTAAACTACAGCTGCATCCTTCAAGGCTATACGAGCGAACCGACAGAATAGAAAATCCATAACTCATACAGACAGAAAAATGCCTGTCCCAAGTGCAGACCGGATATGAGGTATGGGTATGCATCCGACGCCAATGATATGCAACCAAGAACAAGCGAGACCCCCTTTAACCGTGTCCATTACGAGTCTCCAACCAAAACCGCCTTCATATTCACATGAGTATCTGACAATGCCTCCTGCCCCGGGAAACTCGTTGGCCAGGCTCAAGGGCGGGCAAATCCTTGCTTCGCCTGCGAATTGTTAATAGTTGCTTCAGAAAAAAGAAAAAGGGGGGGGCATGGAGCCGCGAGGGATGACTCACCTTCATTTGTTCGATCCTGGCTTTCAGTTGACTAGTCACCTCGGCAGCACGCTTCCAGCTTTCCACACCGTTGTTGTTCGAGCTCATACCGCCTCCTCCTCCGCCGGACGAGAATGAAGGTGGCGGCATGTCGTCGACAGGAGTGGCTGCAGAGCTCCGGTAGCCTCTAGCAGGGCTGCCCCGACCAGACGATGCACTGCCCGTGTACCTGAGCTCGGGACTCAGTGCCTTCGAGCGAGGGTAATGGTGGTCTCCGTTCTCCTTCTCCTCCGACATGTTGCTGGCGTAACTAACGCGGTTGTGTCTGGCGGAAGATGAGCCGTAAGAGGCGTCGCGATAGATGCCGACGTCGTCATGCGTCGGCGAGGCGAGGCCTGTCAGCGAGTTAGCGTCGAGCCGATAAACGGACCCAGATGTCGGCTCACCAGGCTGACCATGCCTGATCTGGAGTTGAGCCTCGGCGTGGTTGAGCGCCCTCTTGAGGCGGTCGAGTTCGCGTCTGAGGCGGTCGTTGGTTTGTTCCGTGGCTTCGGCATCGCTTCTTGCGCGGACCAGCTGTGTTTCCTTAGCCTTGATGCTGAGGACATCCCGAGTGTGGTCTTCGATGAGGCCTGCGTTCTGGTTCTTGAGCTCCTGGATCTCGGACATGTACTTGCTCCTCTCGTGCCGCATCTCTTCAACTTGGCGCGTGAGGCGCTCGTTCGCCGCCCTCAACTCCTCCAGTTCGGCCCGCTCCATCGCGGTAAGTCCGTCGGACGGCGGTGGTGATGCTGGAGGCATCTGCACGGGGGCAGAAGCAGGCTTGGCGAGGGACCGTCCGGCAAGACCGCCACGACCAAGGCCAAGACGAGGCTGCGGCGGCGGGGGAGCGGGGTCGTCTTCGGGCATGATGGGGGCAGCTGCGGGACGGCGAGGGGAAGCGGCTGCTGGTGCGCCGAGGGGGCGTTTCGACTTGAGGCCAGCAAGGCCCGAGGGCTTCGGCATGCCCATCTTGGTGCCGGCTGGCTTGGGACGAGAGGATGCCTGTGGCGAGAGGGGCTCCGGGTCGGCGGGCGGGGGTGCGCTGGCAGCTGCTGGAGGCATGACCGGTCTCTTCATCGCTGGCTTCTTGCCTCCGACGAGCTTCTTCGGGGGCGGCGCCTTTGCTGCCGGGGGAGGCGCCTTGGGCTTTTCCTTGGCCTTGACTTCGGCGGTCTCAAAGAACTCTCTGATTTTCGTCTTACGGATGTCATCAAGGCCCTCCAGGTGCGGGTTCATGGCGCGCTCGCCGATAATCTTCATAACGGTACCCAGAATTTCGGCACCACCCGAGCGAAGGCCCTCGCTGGATTCGGACAGCAGCTTCTTGCCCGATTCGACGATTGATGTGATCTCGGGTTTACTGGGTACGTCTCGCGTCGTTCTGAGGCATCGAATGAGAAACTTCATGGTGCCCTCCTTGACCTGAGGGTTCTTGTGGACGAGGTACGTGTTGATATCCTCGAGACACTCGGTGAGACTGGTCGCCAAGAATACTTGGTCCAAGGCGGCACCAAGGGCGTCTGACACTGTCGCCTTCTTCTCCTTCAAACGGTCCATAATGGGTTGCATGACGGTGGTGCGGTGCTTGGCGTAGCCCGACCTCAAACCCTTGGCCAAGACCTCGATACACTGCGCAGCCTGGGTAACGACAGCAACGTTGGCATCCTTCATGCATTTGGCCAGCCCACGGTTGATCTCGTTGAAGTCGCCGTCTTTGATTCTCGGGACGTTGATTGCCGCGTAGAGTCCCTCCACCGCATCCTTCCTCTCCTTCCATTTTGACGAGGCCAGGGCTTCACTGAAGTTGGCGGGAATCTTTCCAAAGACATCTTGCGGCTCGGCCAGATCGAATGCGTCCACCTCGACCGGATCCTCGCCATAATCGCCGTCGTCCTCCTCTTCTCCCTCAGCTCCTGGGGGCGGAGCGCGCGCCATGGCGGCTTGCTGTGAGCGCAGGAATCGTTCTTGCTTCGGAGCAGGCTCCGCCTTGATCTGCTCGAACTGGGCCTCGAGATCGGTCTGTTGGGTGGGTTTCAGGTCGCCCCAGAACATGGGCTTCATGGCTTCGCGTAGCCATCTGTAGAACTCGACTGCGAGGTTCGTCGCGGCAGCACGCACATTCTTGTCGGCATGACCGAAGGCCTTGGGAAGGACCTTCAACACGGGCTTGGGGTCGACCGTCTTGCACCCATAGTTGTGGTAGATGGCAGTCAGGGCGGTAATGGCCGCGGCGACGACCTTGGGCTGCTTGTTGGAGAGGGCGGGAATGATTTCCTCGATGACGGGGAGGGCAACGTCGAGCTCGACGAGCAGGAGGAGGGCTTCCAGGGACGACTCCTTGGCGGCGGTGCGTGTCGAGGGCAGACCCTTTTCACAGATGGGACCAATCGTGACTCCGCGCGTCCTTGTGCAGTGCTCCTTGCCTCCGAATTTGAGAAAAGCGCAGTATGCAGCAAGACCCTCTTGTTGGGCGGCGACGTTGGAGTCGGCAACGGCGCCTTTCCATATGCCCGAGTCGGAGAGGAAGGGCCTGAAGGCATTGTCGTATTCGTCGGCGGTGGTGGCGAACGCCTTGGCGGCGTCTTCGTAGGCCTGCTTTCGAACTTTCCACACCTAGGGCGCGTCAGCATACGGGCTGGGGGCGACGTAGCGAGACGCAGCATCGTACCTTGTGGGCAAACCTGTCCTGGAGGGGGATGGAGCTAAAGTCTTCTTCCTCGGCCATCGGAATGGAGGCTTGTTGCCGGGACTGTAGAGGTGCGGGTTTGGCGGCGAGGGGACGGGGAGAAGGAGGAGTTGGGTCGGCAGGGCGATTCTCCTTGTCGTGGATATCCGGCTTTCTGAAGCTAGCTACTCGTCTGATTAGCTTCGAGAGGGAACGGGTATGTTTGATGCGGCGGTCCATGACGGAACGGGTACAGAGGTAGGCTGGAGAGGGGCATGCAGGCGGCGGGCAGCTGCAGCGGCATTGGCCGGAGATATCTGTGGTGATATGGGACGGGGGCAGGAGGCATGCATGGCTTACAATCTGGGGAGTCGAGATAACCAGATCAGGTGGTGATGTTGTCGCGGCAGCAAGAGCCTTGTCGTCGAGTCAATGAAGACCAGGTACTTGGTGGTATGAGAGGTAGGTGCGAGCGAGCGAGGTATCTGACGAGGTGCAAGAGGCGGCGAGGTTCGTTCCTAGGGCTGTAGGTCCGGAGTAGGAATGGATGAGGTATGTGCGATGGTTCGCGTGGAAACGAAGGGTCGGCACGGAGGATTTCTAGACAGACTAGAAGTGGTAGTTCCCGTAGCGCGTTCCGTTGTTGCAGGTCAAGGTGCAAATCGGCGTCAGTCCGAGGTGTGTGGACGAGAGGAAGCGACTGGGGTTCGTGTTTCTTTTGTTTGTCCAGGAACGAGAAGCACAGGGAATTTTGGTTGTCGGGACAAGCAAGGGAAGGGACCCGGCAGAGAGGGTGTTTGGTGCTTGTGCGTCGGGCTGACTGTGAGTGGGCAAGAGGCTCAGGGTGGGTGGGCGGTCTGCATTGGGCATCTCGCCTCTTTTTTTCCAAGGCCGTTGTTACTGAACCTGGCTCGACGTGTTTGTGCGGGGGGTGCGGCGCCCATCAGGCAATTGGGCATGATTGGGTCGCTGGTCACCCGGGTCAACACAACAAAGGTCACATGATACCCGAGGCCGAAGCCAGGCCTGCTAATGGATAAGGGAGGATCGCATCCGTACAGCGCATGGGAGTGGGCCCTCGAATCTCTTTCCCGTGCTCACATGGACTCTCATCTTGGCCTTCTTGGGGAGACCCTCCCGTGTAGCCAAACCTTTTGAAATTGAATGAATTCCTCTTGTTACTTTTTCTTCCCCAGCACAGATGGGCTTGTTCATTTCATGCATTGACGGCCGTTGTCAGCCACCTTTTAAAACCCACTAGTTCTCCAAGCTTGTCCTTCATGGCAAAATCAGAAGCGATCACTGTGGCTGAATGAAACAGATCTCCATCTGGAAGTATTATACCCGTCCTGTCGGTTTGTCCTGTCGTTGGAAAATGGCTGACCGGGCTGCTGCTGTGCGCCGATGGCTGCAGCAAAGGCAGGCACCACAGCTTGTTGATGCTCGAAACCACCCATCCAATCAGAGTCTGTCCTATTGCAATTGCCATAGAAACAGATCAGCCAGTAGGGTGATGTCACTGGAAAGGACCAGCTGCCGCTGCACAGTTCACCGTCTGTCAGCGCTTTGACGGTTGACAGCATCAGCCACATCCCCTTCCCCCGACCCCCGGCTCGACCATCACCAGCCACGCTTCATCCCACTCTCGGGGCTGAGCTTTTCTCCTGGCTGTCTTGACCGTCTCTTTCCCTCTCGGAGCCAGCACAGATTTATTTCCCCAGGGCCCCTGTGGAGGGGTCTTCTTTATTGGGGGGCCCAGTCCAGTGTCAATGCCGTTGCACGCACCGCCTCGTCTCCCGTCAATCGCACCGAATTTCTTCAAGGTGCTTCCTCCGTAGTCCGTAGCACATGAAACAATTCGTCCTTTCTGGTGTTGCTACTGCTGCTGCCCACCTCCACGTTCAGCGTCACCCTTCTGCCGAGCCTCACCCCTCGCTTCGCATCTCGTTTCTTGCTCTTATCGCCAACTGCATCCTGCCATTTCAACAACACCACCATTGAAGGACACAGACATGCTGCCCGATGCCTGGGAGCCCAACCCCTGAACACCACGTTGAGAGACACTCGGAGACGCAGATAGCAACACCGGCACCGATACCGACACCGCCTTTCCTACCGCACCCCGATTCCACGAATATCTGCCACTTGGCCCTGGTTCACCCGTCGGCCCTGACTTTTACATCATCCCGTCGCCGCGATTTAATATCCGATTGACAAGGCTGCCAGTTTCTGAACCCCTCGACCGCCTTTCTAGAAGGGAAAAAAAACAAAACACATCAGCCTTGCATAGTTTCCACCCAGCTCCTGCTTGCTTTCGCTGCACGTGTCGCGCCCATCGCGGTTGCTGCTGCAACACCACCACCAGACAGCCTGAGCCCCGAGCACCAAAGCACCAAAGCACCAACAAACCATTCCCTGTCTTCTCTCCATTTTCTTTTGCTCCTGCGCGCCCTGCTGAGGCACCACTGCATCTCAAACTTGCCACTCTTACCCACCGTCTCCTCTCTTCTCCTGGTAGCCTTCACCGCAAGCCAGGATGAGCCAAATCCTGACCCCTAGGCAGGCTGAGGAGCTGTTGGTCTCCCTCTTCCCCGTCGACCCTCTCACTATGCGCCTTTGCTGACTTGGCTTTTTTTTTGAAGGCACAAGG
>JAIMZG010001411.1:0-21324 GCA_020466075.1 Colletotrichum coccodes
GCAGCGGGGCAGCGGCGCCGGCACCACCCTCAGAGAGCTTCTGGATACCGCCATCCAGGGAGGTAGTGACCTGGTCAACGGACTGCTGAGCGATACCTTGGCCGATGGCGGGGATTTTGGAGACGATGGCAGTGCTGAAGTCGCCGGCGACGGCCTTCTGCTGCTTGAGCTGGTCAACGGCGACGGAGGTGGCGCCAAGCTTGTCGAGCTCGGGCTTCTTGCTGACGAGGTCATCGACGGCGGTCTGGACGGCGCCGGTCAGGCCACCAGCAGACTGTTGGAGGGTGAGAGCGTCGGTGAGGGAAAGCTCCTGGGCGCCCTGGATCTGAGTGGTGCCGTCCTTGAGCTGGGCCTGAACCTTGTTGGAGGCGTCCAGGAGGTTGGCGGCGCTGTTGGGGTCCGCGGCGCTGAGGGCCTATTCGAGAGCTACTTAGTCTTCGTCTTGAGCGGGGAGGGGGTGTCGATCTGAAGCTTACCTTGACAGCAGTGTCAAGCTGGCCAAGAGAGTCCTGCACGTTCGTCAGGGCACCCTGGATGGTTTGAAGTTGGCGCTTGCTGTGGAGGGAAGCGGGCATGGCAATGGCGGTGCCAGCAAGGAGAGCCTGGACGAAGACGTTGGTGAAGTGCATTTTGGTTGTTGAGTAGTAAGCTACAGGTTTTTGAGTTGGGTAATTGGTTTATTGGAAGTGAGGAGAATGCGGAAAGTTGAAGTTTTCAAGGGTTACTGTAAGCTGAGGGAGGCTGGGAGCTGTTGAGATGGAGACAAAAGTGTCTTGGAGCAGGAAACTCATGGGCTTATATACCGCGTTCAAGATATCACGAACGAGGCGAATCGTCTCCCGCCACCTACTAGACGAACCCTTCATCCGAATTGCTCGACATCACGGCGAGGGAGGCTTCGGAAACCGTACGACTTGTCACCCTGCATTCTCGGGAACCAGATTCGCGTTGCGCAAAACCAGCTTCCCTCACCGCCACCGGTATGGAAAGATGTCAGCTACCGCCTGAGCTACTCCAGTCGATGCCACAAGAGCCTCATCCGGATGCGTGAGGTCGTACTCTTGAAACGCGCGCAGACTATATCTCGTGCGGTGCAGTTCGGCCGAGTACAGGTCCACGGTTCTCGCCTTCAGACGAAACAAAACACCCAGTCACGGACCACATCCGGAGACGTCAGTTTCTCCAGTGTAGACCTGGGGCGGCGACGGGCCATTACGACGAATATGCATTGGGAGCATCGGGTCCGAGAACGGAATCCCTTCTATTTTCGTCTTCGAAGTCGTGGTCGTTCGCGCAGTGAAGTGTGTGCGTTCGCCACTGCTCACCTCGGGCGACGGAGGGTTGTCGCCATACATACCCACGCATTCGGATGACACATGTTTTCTTGTCAGTTCGAACCCCTGTATTTGTCAAAAGTCAGTCATGAGTATTTCTGATACACCAATCGCGATGGACGGAACGAATTCTAGTACCATGGCTGTTTTCTCGGTGCGGACAGGCACCATTCTGCATGGCTTCGCACGCTTGTAGCCACGGTGCTATCTGTCAACTGTCACGCTAATACCCAGACTCTTACAAACGTAGCAAGCTCGCTTTCTTGGCTTGCAGATCTGCTGGGCTGATCTGTGGCGCAGGTCATACTGACTTCACTCCTGCAGACCTTCAAGCAAACCAGGTGCGGGAATGCCACCACCGAAGTACCTCGGGGTGTTCCGCCTGCAGGTATATGTGTGTCGATTGCACTGGGCTCTTTGCTAGACGGGGTAGCGTCAGACGCAGCTCACACGAACAGCATGCCCGGCGGCCACTAGTGCGGCAATCAGTGTCATCGTGCGTGTGCGTCTCGATGCCGCAGGCACACCTGAGCCCCCACGACGACGACATTTGAAGCAATGGCCGCGGCGACCACCTCGGTTCTTGTCGAGCACCCCAGAAGCAGCGCATTCGGATTCGACTCGGTACGCCCAGCACGTCGTGTGCTCATCTGAGACGATGACACAGTTGACAAATGGCTCTGCCGGATGTCAAATCGTCACAAGCACCACCCATCCCGCAGGGGTCCGTGCCAGGCGCAGCTACAGAGTTGGGCCAGAACGCCCGAAACTGCAGGCCTGTTACCGACCTGATGCCTGGTCTGGGGCGAGCGAGGCTGCGGGGTGGATGGGTTATCACGGCGATGGACATGAAGGACTGGACCTGTCATCATCACGGCGGTGGCACGTTGTGGTTCCTGCCAGCGGCCCAGGCTCGTCGGGCGGCCCTGGCTTTGTGGGTATCATGACACAGACCAAGTACCCGAGGGCCAGGCAGTGGCACTTGAAGCGCAAGGGATGTAGGCGGGACGGCTGGTACCTCTCAGTTGATGTTTCGCCTCGTTCGATGTCCGATGTTGTCGAACAGGATATGGCGCTGCGCCAACCTCGGTCATTCCACGAACCGAGCTTATTCAAGTCAACGGTCTCATAAATCCGGACCCTGGCGAGTCCGAACACTTACGAAAGAAACCAACGCGCCCAAAACTCGCTCCTATAGGTACGGATTATCCTACAATGGCCATGATTCCGGTCTGTATTTCTGAGTTTTGTGGACGGGCAATCCTTTTCTCATGCCGAGAATTTCCTAGAATGGTCGCCTGGAACCCTCGTCGTCGGATGTGGCCTAATCAGGGTGCCTCTCTTTCGCATAGGAGCCGCACTGAGGCCATGTCACCCTACAGTTGGGACAGAGGGAGTCTGTAGATCCTTGGGAGATCGCCCGTATTGGGCGGAAAGGCGATCCGGGTAGGTGGGCGGACCATGGTCTGGTGGGAGCCAGGGAGCAAGGCTGCGTTGGGTTTGGCTTTGACGGCGAGGCTTTGGTCGACAATGCGATTTGCTGTTCATCGCACAAGCTTATTTCAAGTCGTTCGGCCTCGAGAGCTGATTTAATATGCTGCAGGTATCGCAAGTGGCGAACTGCGTCTGCGGCCTCAGTAAGCCGCAGTGTTGATGCATAACATTTACGGAAGCAGACCACTCGGAAGATAGCGAGGTCATAACATACAGAACTGCCAGCCCCCTCAAGCACTTGCTGTGTACCCCCTAATAACAAATACGTATACGACCCAAATTGGCACAATTCAAAGAACAAATCTTCCATCGTAACCGACTGGAGGTTTTTGAGGGTCTACCAACGACCAAAAAGCTTCATTCATAATCATGACCCTTTCCAGACGGGCCATTCAGCCCATCTTTGCCTTTTCCCCGAGGAGTTCTGCATACGATGAACCTTAGCCATAGCCTTCGGCCCTTTGTACGCGGGTTATCACAAGAGTACGGACGGATCAGGGCTCAAAAGGCAAAGAGGTGAACTCAACTGAAGAGATTATTCTGCGAGTGCGAAAAGCAAGGGTTTGCTTATTCGCAGTCGCAGTCGCAAGACCCTCCTAAAGAAAAATACTACTCAAGGCTAGGGGTAGACAAGGCGAATTGAATTTCCTTATCTCTTAATCCGGAAGGAAATGGAAATGACAATGATGCTCGAGTTTCATTGCCTACAATACCTCGAAATCACCCCCTCCAAGCTAGTCTTACCGGGTTTTTACGTCAAAGAGTCCTTTTCCATCTTGTTTTCGTGATCAAGGCTTTCTCCTTTCACGCATCTTAATTTTCACCCATTTGATTCGGCCTTCATTCTAGCCCCATGTGGGCTGACGCGACTACAATTACTGTCTCACTCTACTTACATCCACCATTCTGACCACACACCCAAAACATCCACTATAGACATTGTTTTTTAATCCTGGGCTCTTTAATAGTTCCACACTAATTCATGACTTTATAGGCTAATTTAACGTTGAAGAGGGTGATCATGACTGGGCACGGGAAGTAGTCGTGGGAGCCCCTTGGTGAGAATTGCGTTTCAACAGTCACCAAAGTTGCGGTCATTTGAACCTCAGTCCTGATTCTTCTCATCATTCAATTCTCTTGTAAATTGCTTTCTTATGATGTAGCTATTATAATTGGCGCATTGTGCGACGTACCTGTATAGTGCAGAACAGGACACAACAAGACAGAGGTCTCATTACCGAAGCTTTGGCGTTGTGGCCCAGTTTGTTGCCCTGAACCGCTTGTGGCATTTATTACGTAGTGATTTTGTTTAGTGCAACCATCTATCATGCCGGAATGACCCGAACTTTTCAATACTTGATGCGTTTAGTCGGCATATACAGGCTAGACATTGTGTTTCGCTCAGAAGGCCAAACCAATCATGCAAAGGCGATCAAAAAATGCCAAGTGTAGACAAATGGCTAGAAAAAGGATTGGTCAAGCTGAGTCATGTCTATGTAGTAGATAGTGAAGTATTGTAAATGACAAGGCGTAAAGGCTTTCTTTTCAATCCTAGCGCCTGAGAACTTGTTGTGAAGTGGTATTGTGTGGTAGAGTGTAGTAGCTGATTGTACCTTACCTGAAGCCTACAGCTCTAGAAGTTTTTAGGCCTATTAAATTAAGTACTCTACTCTGCTTAGTTAAATAATATCTCCCTAAAGCAAACGTGCTGCACCTAACCAAGCAGAATTAGAGCGTAAACGCAGAATCTAGTGGTGATGCTGATGATGATCTGTGAAAGATGTTTGCGATGATTAAGGAGTCGAGAATAGACTCATGCCTTTCAATTACTGCATTCTAGTTTTCTAACAAATAGGGCCCTACAGGAAGTATACACGTTCGATTTCAACAAGTAGATCTTGAGTATCAACCAAAGGCCAAGTTTCTTCTGGGCTACGATAATGCTATCCACCTCGTATTCTTGTTTACCCCGACCTTCAGCATAGGGAAATTTCTTCCTCCTTCAGTCCCCATTCTGTTTAGTTCTCCCTAATGTCCTCCATACTAATTACCTCTGGGGTTCCATTATGGTCAAACCTTCTACTGAGAATCAGTTCCGACCCGACGAGCTTGTAGTACACGGCCCGGTTCGTTCTCCGCAAGATGAATGGCGATCTTGTCCCAGATATTATGCAGATCAGGTCACCTTCCTTAACACCCTTGGGCGCCAAGCCGTAGTATCTGCGATCCGAGAGCAAGTAAGAATTGTTATGTACATCCTTCATTCTCAGCCTGTGAAAACGTTCCGCATCTCAATGTATACCGTCTGTGTTAGAGATTTCACGCAGTAAGAGCTTCGTAAAGGCAGACTCTAGTGTATTCAACTCGCTCAACCGGCCCCAGTATACTCCGCAGCGGAATATTGAGATTAAAGCTCTTAAAAGAGTGCAAGGGTAAAAGGATGACTCGGATTTGCAAGACACTAACTGCCACAGAGAGACGATATTTGAATCGGTAGTGGTGTCCTTGTCAACGCACTGAGCCTTGAATACAACGCTGTCTACGAACACTACTCTCGCTTTCAGAGTAGTTCAATCGCCTGATACGGTTGTTTTAGGTGATGATGATTGCGAAAGAAAATGCTTCTTGGCCCTATTGTAGTTGTCGAAAGTGCCTGCATATCTTGAGTACAGTCATATGTTCCAAAGTGACACCCTAGAAGGGAAGCCATCCTCAAGCGTGCTGTCATCGTTATGAACGAAGTGCAGAATATCTATATCTTGGCCTCTTCTCAAAAGTTCCGAGGTAAATTCAAGATAGAGTCTGCGATACAGCACTTCGTAACTCAGCTGTAGCGCAGGGAGCGTTTTTTCCGGTTGAAGAAGGCTCAGGAAACCATATATTCGATCTCTGGGATCAGCTACACCAAGACATCGGGAATGCTCCAAGATCTCGAGGCAGTTCAAGGGCTCCACAGCTCCTTCAGGTTGGAACGTAGCGGCCTCGCGGTTTCTTCGAGTATAGAAGCCTTGAATGTGCAAATCTGATAACAATAGTTTGTGGACATTCGGAAGTCTCAGCACCCTGCGGATAAACCAGACGTAATTCTGCACAAGCTTCAGCCAGTCAAACTCGTAGCCGCCCAAAAAACAAGAGCATCGGGGCCAAGTGCTGCTTCCTGAACCACCCACCCTCGCTTCAACCAAGGCTGTTGGAGCAGAGTAGCGAAGGAGCCCCACCCCTTGTGCCTCAGAAGGGGTTCTTTCTGTCTGCAAATTGGAAACTATTTGGGATCCAGTCAAAGTCTGGTCCTTTAACAACGCCTTGTATCAAATGATCAACATCTGCCACAAGGTCTGCCGCGAGTTTTGCATCGCCTTTGCCCAATGTCCTAAGGCAGATGAGGGTGCACTTGGATCTCATGTATATGTGATCCATCAAGGATACTTGGTGGCCTTTCTCTTTAGCATCCGATTGCCTGATGTAGATAGTGTCAACCCAAAGCGTCCGTGGTAGGTGTGCATGGCGAACTCGGCAAAGTACATCGAGCAGATTGGCGGTGATGTCAATAATCTTGCTATTGCAGATAATCGCCTGGTCTTTAACTGACGTGCCCCAGACATGAGTGATTGCCTCATAGGCGGGAGTATCATAGAGGTGACTGGTGTGGAGCGTGCAGGTGATGTCGTCAAAGTATTTATCGGCTGCCTGGAGGACAAGATATCGAACGCAGAGCCCTTCTACGAGTGCTGCCTCATAGTCGAAGAGGCTTTGTCGCTGGGCAAGTTGTGCCTTTTGTTACTTGAATGACGTGATGTTCAGCTATGGCTGAATCACAGGAGTTTTTTGTTGGAATACCCCAAAAACGAGCAATGTGAAGTATCTGAACATGAATTGTGTATGTGTTACTGAGCCTTCACTTAGGCAGACAAGTACACGCGGCACGGCGTAGGGCACTTCTTTAGTCAAACTGGCATTGGCCAAAGCATTGAAGTGATATTAGATTGGCCCGAGACCCCAAACTGAAGGAATTGCCATGCGCTGCACATTCTCAGTCTCATGGCATCCGGTTCATAATTCCCTCAGTATAAACACCGAGTGCTTGGGTTATCGATTCAAGCAGCTGATCGTGTCAGTGCGATGGGCGCGACTAGAACGCTCCCAACGTACTAACACATCCCTCGATGTAAAGTCCGGCTTCGTCAGGCTTGAATTAGTGAAGTTATTCGGGATTTTATAGTGGTGCAAGTTGGGTATTAGGGGATTTGAGGGATTTTTAGGCGTTCCATAGTGGAGTCGTTGACGTGAAGAAACCGTTGAAATCATGCTCGTCCACCGCCTGCTCCAGTGGGTCCTGCTTTAACCTCGGCAGGATTAAGCATAACAGATTTCCGGAAGTTAGACAAGGAAGCATTTTGTTTCCTACTCCTACTACTAAACTTATTGCAGGCCTTCCAGGATGAGCCCACCAACGAGACATACAGCTGTAGCAAACTCCACGCTACCCGAAATCCCACATAAACAAAAAGATTCCACAAGATCATGAGGATCGTTCTTCGCTGAACACCGCTTCCTGTCCCTCTAGCTGCGTTGATCGTGCATGCTTAGCCAGTAGTGCAGCCGCCAAGCCGGACACTCTCGGCGTACATCTCATAAGTGTCCGCATTAGCGGCAGCCTTTGTCGCCGACAGAGCCTTGGCGGCAGTCGGACCGTAAGCCCAGTCCGTAGTACCGTACAAGTGCGTCATCTCGTGAAGCATGCTACCAGCCTTGTCGTAATCGTCGCCCGCGCACTGGGCTGCAAACTCGGGGAAGTCCCAGAAGCCGTTGTTGGGGCACGGCACGATGACATTATCCGAGGGGACGGTGTACAGCAACGCAGAGCCGTCCGTGCAGTCGCTGTAGGTGTCGGTGCACGAGATCTTGGGCGATGTGGTCTGCACATTGGCCACCTGGTTGTAGATGGACCTGACCTTGGCTTCGTTGGAGGTTGCCTTGAACCTGAACGGACAACGAGTCAGCAAACATCTCACTTGGGGCGCTTAAGGAAGCGGAATGACCCACCAGGTAGTGAAGTAGTAGGCGGCTGAACCAGCAGCAGTGTAGGCGGCACTGGCCATGGAGATGGCGTCGGAGACGGTCGTCCTCAAAGTGCTAGTTTGCGAGGCGGAGCACGACGAGTACGTGATGGAGCGCTTCTGGATGCGAGACGAGAAGGGCACCTCGCGCTTGCGCGAAATATGCTGCCTAGACATACGGACATCAGTACGGGGGTAGCAATCACCGCAGCGTAACCAACTTACTCGGCAACAGTAGCTTGGTCAGGGGTGACTTCCACTTCGCCAGACGTGACATCAGCGCACGAGGCCAAGTCCTTAAACGAGGAAGGCGTGTCGGTTCCCGTCGCGTAGCGGAAGCCCTGAATGGCAGTGACCTTTGCCTGCGCGATACCGTGGAGTTTGTAACTCCTGGCCGCGTTAACCGAAACTTTGACGGTTTGGCCAGGCTCAATCGTCTGGAACGAACTAGCCGGGAGGCCGGTGCGCTTGTAGTTGACGTAGATGCCTTCGAACGGGAGTGCATTGCCCTCTACTTCTCTGTTACCCAGTGTCCTGAACACTCACTTCGACCGGTCTTCAATCGATCGCTGTACACACCTGCATCGGTTACCAGGAGATCCTTGGTGGCGTGGTCACTGAACACAGTGTTGCCTTTGAAGACCGAAAGGGTCTCATTGCCCGTGTTCGTGACTGCCACGTTGACAACATGGTTGTTTGAGTCGGTGATCTGGACCGAGAGAGGGCAGGTAGCTGAGGCTGCACCAGCAAGGAGAGCGATGGGGAGAGCTTTGGCAACCATTTTGATCGATATCTTGGTGACGGACGCCGGCTGAAGAGAGGAGTACAGAACGAGTCTGATTGTCAACCATAGATTCTTTTGCTATATAAATACTCAAACTGCTTCATTTTCGCTATTGTAAACATTCTTCCGTCAGCAAGGGCTGAGATAAGGCAGGCCGGAGGAATTCCCACGTCGAGGAGGTGAATTCGCAGTGGAGCTTGCCAGAACGCATATTTTCACCTGTTCAAATGCGTACTGTTGATGCCATCTAGTCTTCATTTGGAAGGAGGTGAACCAAGCTTTGCCAAGAGATATAGTAGAAGCTTGACTCTGCTCAAGAAACGATTCGGGCATTCAAGCCGCGTCCAGGAGGTGCTGAAGCAAGGTGTGTAGCATGCATGCTACCGGGACTTTGCCAAATCACAAAGTAGATAGCGATGGTCTTGTGATCCCGGCATGTGGGCTTACTGAGTGGATGGGTAGGCGGGACCATCCGGCAATTAGACGCAAGTGCTATAGTCCCACCCTTCCCACTAAACAATCTAGGAAGGCTCTTGTTGATTGATCACGAAAACGGTAGGTGTCATGGGTAATAACCAGGGGTAAGGGCCGGCGTCCTAGTAACAAGTGTGACATAAACATGCCGAGGAGCAGTACTGGAGTTTGCGGCGGTGTCCGTTATCGGCGGTCTTGAATCAGGGATATCCTATGATGCCCCCTAAAAGTACTTCGGGTACTCCCGAATGTTCAGCCAGGAACAATGGCACTGAAGCAAAGAGCTGAACATAAGCAGAAGCGCCTCATCTGATTCCTTGATGCAGTCTTTTTGCCTCGGCATCACAGTGCAATGCGGCGTCGGCATGTTTTTACCGAGGAGCATTCTTATTGAGCAGAGCGAGGCCACAAATAAATACTTTTTTGAATGCAGCGCTTTTCTCACTGGGGGCGCCATCGATGGGGTTAAATGAGGACGTCGTCGGAAGTGAGTTTGACAAAAAGCCTGGTGGTAAGAACGGAAACTTGTTCGATGAATTCGCTGCTGAAAGATACTGGTATGGAAATGCTTGAAGGGCATTTGTAACTACACTCGTCTTCCCAAGGTCCTATCGGGTACATCTATTGCACGAAGTGTTCCGTCTGGTCGTCATATCTTACATCTTTGGCCGTTTGTAGGTACTTGATTTTTTTCATGAGGTTGTAGCTCGCGATCTAACCTGAGGCTATCAGTCATGTTGCGTTTTAGATCGCTCTTCCCGTTCTTGCCCCCCCCCGACAGCCAGGGGACTTTTAATAATGATATCAGAGAGTATTCAGATTGCGGTAGGCTTGAATGAGGCGCCGATCCAGGCGAAGCTGTCGATCATTTCAATGAAGTCCAATCTAGGTTCGGGTCCTGCAGAGTGGATCGATTGACGGGAACACAGCCAAGAAAGGCCAAGAGAAGCCAAGAGTCTTGGCTGAAGGCAGCATCTCAGCCGCATGAACCCCCCAGTTTACCCGATTATTAGCGGTACAGCAGTCAGAGTTCAGGGAGTACAAAATACTCAAGGGGTAGATAGAATTCTATGGATAATCGTAGCATTTGATTTCATTTTCTCCGAGAGACCCAGGTGTTTCAGGAGGACGTCCCGTACTGACATACTCGAACATTTAATCCCAACAACTAACGCGGAAGAACAGACATCCAACAATCTCCGCCGAGTTTCTAAAATAACATAAACAAAAAACAACGAGCTCCCCAGAGGAATGACAATGAGGCCCCGAGTGCTTGGCATGAGCTTCGAATTTTCTTTCTCGTTGCTGTTTTCGTCCCATTCTACAGACCTTGGTTCTCCATCACAGCTACCAAATGTCCTTTTCCTGCGGGGTCACATCGTTGAACGCAAAACTGCACGTATCCACGAGTGATAGAGGTAATAGTAAATACTTTGATAGCCTGATGACTCTGTATTTACAGCCGTGTAACACCAACCGATAAAATGTGGTGATACGACCACTTTTCGGTTTCTGGCTCTGTGTTCCTGAAGACCGCGCTTGCGTCATGGACACGAGATTTCCAGTCCGGAGACCTCCTCACTATTCTGTCCGGACATGTTGAATCACTAACAATTATTATTTTCTAACAATCTAAGAAAATTTTATTTACTTTTCACACAGTATCTTTCTCATTGTCTTCAACCCACTTCATAGCTAGTTGGCTGCGTTACGGGTGGACTTGTTGTGTCTTTTGCACTTGGTACTGGTTTAGAGGCCTAACTGTGGCGCCGAGGGTCCCTACCCGTTTTGTCTCGGCGTTCAACGATTAGCGAACTTCTGTACCGATTTGGACATCGCTTCGAGCCGTTTGGTGTCTACATGGTAAAGTTAGATATGGTTGGAGCGATACTTGCGGTGAACGTTGACATGCTGCGAGTTGCAAGGTCATGTCCTTATGATGACGTCAATGAATCTAAGAGCAGAAATCGTAGCCACATTCAGGGTAATAACTTGAGGCACGGGTGGTGACGCGGGTGGTGGGGACTGAGTGCGAGTGTCAGTCCTTCCGCGGCAAGTCATCCTCAGCTACTCTACCATAGATTCCATGATGGACCCTGTCGCAAGCTCACGAAGGTATAGGAGGGCTCATGAGAGTTGAGTAGATTAGAGCTTAATAGATGAACCTGTATGACAGAACGACACATATATAGCACCAGTACGGCTATACAAGGAGGCCTTCTTATCCCCCTTAGAGGATGATGTCAGGGGTGTGCGGCACAGAGTGAGGAGGTCAGCAGTGGGGGGGCACCAGTGTACGAGAAGGTGGGCGCAAAGTGTGACTCTCATTCATCTCTGGCCCTCTCATCCTTTTGAAGGAGCAAGAGGGCCCTCTATATAGTCGTTCTGGTGTTATATAGGTGACGTGCTGCCATATAGGTTCTTCTGCTAAGCTTTTTCTTCATGCCCCGTGATGTATACCTTGTGGTCTTCTCACACCTTGTTGGCTCGTGACAGGTAAGAAGGCTGGAGATGAATGAGAGCCACCCTTCACACCCACCTTCTCTTACACCAATAACCAATCGCTGCTGACCTCCTCACTCTGTGCCGGCAAACCCCCTGACAGACCCATAGTTTCTCTGTCTGACAGTTTTGCACGTTTTGCAGATCGTCGTACAGCTTCCCCTGTGCCACCCGGGGTGTATTGATCTTAGAACAACCAACCAAAGACTCAAAGCGAAGGAAGAGTTGCAATAAATCCACATTGCAGATTCCAGGCCACGCGTGCTCCCCGGTAGTCGTGATTCTCTCGGGCCCATACTCGGACACGCAGGCAAAAGCTGTTTCTCGCGGACTCGAACTTGCCGCTTGCATGTCACACGAAGTCTATGACGCTCAAAACAAGCTAGTAACACGAGTTCGGCCAATTGGCAAGCCTCCCGTTGCGTTGTAGCATGCCGGATACGAGGAGATGGGAGAGGCAAGACAGGATCGAGGTCAAGAGACAGTCGACGTCTGATCCAAGTAAGGCAAACGGAATTGACTGAGGCCAGACTCGGGGACATCGAGACGTTTTTATGGTATCCAGGAAGATACAGGCCAAAAGTAGGAATAGAGGAAAGGCAACTGTTGGCGACCGGATTGGACTGGCGTGAGAAGACGGCGACTATCACGTACTGACACCCGAGTGGTCCCACGCCACTTGGATGACTCAGAGAACTCACTGCCAGCGACGAGACGGAAACGAGAAGCTTTAAGCTGGTACAAGCACAGCCGGTATCTTTGGTGAGTAACTCGAAAAGTCAACTGATAAAATAGGATGAAACGGTACAACACGGACTTGCCTGACGTTTCACATATTGATTTGTCTCAAGGAAGATGAAATATGAGGAAATATGTTTACAACCCAAAGCAGTAAAATGTTCCTTCAGGAAATACCGCTCTCACGGGTATAATAACCGTCCCCTCCCCGCCACCGGTACGAATTGCACCTCCCTGATTATAGCACGAAACATTACGTAACGCCGACGTTCCAGCGAAATTGATACTATCCTCCACGGCTCCCCCTACAACGCATGCAAACGCAATGAAACACAACTTTTGACACAGTCGATCCTCCCAGCCGTCGGCCAAAGATTGATGCAAGTGCCCAGATGACAACGTGTCGCCTCGCCAAAGCGAGGCTCCAACCGGATCAGCTTAGAGCCCATTGCTAGGCCCTGCACCGCCGACATGTCCATGATCTCCGCCGTGCTGTCCAGGGTGGGTCTTAATCTGCCCCGGCTCGCGAATGTGCAACCCCAGCGCGGCGGGGTCGATGTTCCTGTGTCCCCAAAGCAGCAGGAACCCGAAGACGGGCTTGGCCAGCACATCCAAGATGCCGTAAAAGACGGCCTCCGAGTCCGGGTGGATGATGTTCCCGCCCTCGCTCACGCCCCAGGCGATCGGGTACAGGAACCACAGGAAGATGGTCAGGACGCCGCAGTTGCGGAACGTCGAGCTGACTTGCCCGCCCAACGCCGCCGCGTGGCGCCGGCCGTCGATGACGAGGGCGTAGACGACGTAGAAGAAGGCGAACATGCCAAACACCCAGTATCCCCACTTGTAGCTCGTGCTCGTGAGGGCACCGACCAGGCCAGTGACGATCATGATCTCATCCGCGAGCAGGGCGATGAGGATGCTGGGCCAGGGCAGACCGGCCGTGAGGAGAAGATCGAGCAGCAGCAGCGGCGTCGTGATGAACCAATCAATGTAACGCACGTAGTAGATCTCGCGGGTGCCGGTGCCGCCGGGGCCGAGGACGCCGTTTCGGCGCGGGAATTCGACCTGGATGGGCACGCGGCCGAGGCCGGCTCCCATGGAGAAGTAGGCTATGCAGGCAACGAAGGTGATGGAGGCTGTGATGTAGTGGAAGAGGCGGTGCGTCTCGCGCTTGGTGAAGCCCATGCCCAAGAAGACGAGGGTCGAGACGGCCATGATGGCGCAGACGGCGAAGTACCAGTCCGAGGCGCGTGTCGAGATGCCCAGGTCGGCCTGCTGGCCGACGCGGGCATTGGTACTGAGGGCTTGGTTGCCTGCCATCTTGGCGGGGTTTCGTAGCTCAGTCGAGTGTGTCGAAGCCGATGAGCGCTCGAACAACGGTTGCTTTCGGGCGCAGTTCTGATATTTGGCAGTTTATGGTGGCTGGCTGTGATTGTGATGCTGGTCTAAAAAGCTGCAATGAACAGAAGGTCTGATGCTTGCAATATATCTCATCTCTTGTCCCTCGCCAGCCTCAGACCGAGCTCCAGCCTAACCCGATTTCAACGGCCCCTGCCCGGTTGGTCCACATCTAGGCCGTCGCATGACTTCATGAAAATGCCAAGGGGGAGAAAAGTAGCGTTGAGATGGCCATGAGCTCCGGATGACGTCTAGACTCGAAACGAGCACCGGCCGTGAGCTGTAGGTGACGGCCGATAGGCCAGTCGGCAATGGAGAGAGGAGTCGACAACACCATCACGCTGGCATCAGTTGCTTCGCGGTGGACCAAAACATTGCCCGACACCCTCCCGGATGAGACTCGACCAGAGACCAGCCAAGGCGGGCACTACAGATGGGGTCGAAAGCTTAGCTGGCGCCCATTCCCTGTCAATCGGCCCAACGTTGTTAACGAAATGTTTGAATCATAGTGCAACGCAAAGGGCTTTCGCTGATCCACTTCAGCATGGGAGCGGGGTCTGACGAGTAACATGGGTTGAGTTGAGAACTCTAAGACCGTGCAGCTCCGTGATGAATCCATGACGACGAGAGTTAATTTAGACCTCTTTGGGCGTGAAGCGGAGAAGACAGAGTTGAGAGGGCGGCAAAAGCGAGAACGCTCCGGCTTGGGCAGCGATCACGCAGGCCATTTTTCGATAGGTAATGGTTTGTAAGTTGTTGTCGACATAGGGTGATAATGACCAAAGTTGCACGCGTAGGGCGAATAGTGGAAAAAGGGGATTTCATGTCGATGAAGTCACCACTTTCGCCCGGCTTTGGCACCGGAGGCCAGCTGCCTTGTGCTATTCCCGGCCCCACAACCCCGGACCTAGCGCCGGCAAACGAACCGTTGATGTCTGCAGCGTGTAAAGCCCCAAACAAAACAACTTGGGACCACTGCAGGCAAAGAGACGACACTAGCCGTCTAGTTTCTTTCGATCCAGCGCCCCAACGGCCGGCTAGGCGCGTGGAGCTTCTGCTCGAAAGGCTGTCGCAGGCGCAAAAAGCAAATTCGTCCTCTCCATGGCTTGTCGATCGCCAAGCTGTGTGCCCGATCTGTCTTGCATACACCCTTCCTCCCACCCTTGTATCAAAACGGGTCCGATGACCACATGCTGAAAAGTTGCGGTTCGCGCTAGGTGGCAGATCTGCTCCAGCCGAACTCGCACAGGAAACTTTCTGTCCGCGAGAGGGGAGAGTTGGCCAAAGTGTTGCGGCCCATCCTTGCCATCGAATTTCAGATGGCCATCTCTATTGCGGTCTCTATCGTCCAGGCTTTCGAGTCTTCCCCACACGGCCAGTCCAAACCGGATCCGAACTGGCCTCGCCTGAGCTGCACATCAGACTAGGTTCTTTGACTTGGAGGAAGAGTGACTGAGCTCTTCCGAGCCTCCGAGCGCTGCTTCGTCCGATGTCGTCATACGGCCAACATCCAACTGATGGAAAACCCGTCGGCACTTCTGGTATCGACGCGGGCCACGCACAAGGTTTCTACACAACCATGAAATCATGTTGACCGACCCGAACCAGAAAATACTACCGGTACTCACTTTGGATACGTACCTCGGCTTGCAGTGGCATGATCCGGCTCGCCCGTATTGAGATCGCCTTGCGGAGCCCTTCCGGAGGAATTACTAGACATGCCAACCTTTCATACCTTGCCCTTCTCACTTTGAAAGGTTGGCATCGTCCCTGGTCGCCATGAATTTGAACCGCATATCGTGGGACACCTGTCGCGCAACCCGGCATTGTTTCCTCAACAGCAAAAATGATTTTTGACCCTCTTGCGGAAGAGGTGGTGGAAGGGGAGTCTCGCCATCCGTAAGTTTTTTTGGTCTGTTCCTTGCTTTCCAGCTTCATTGGCGTCGGCTAACCGTCCCTTTCGACAGCTACCTGTCTGGCAACTTTGCGCCAATCCAGTCGTGTCTACCATTGACGCCATGCTCTCACGAGGGTACGATTCCTCCTGACCTCGGTGGGGGTCAGTACGTCCGTAATGGCGGTAACCCCGTGACGAACGACGACCAGACTCGAGCGGCGCATTGGTTCGATGGCGATGGCATGCTGAGTGGTGTTTTGTTTCGCCGCACAGGCGAGAAGAACACCGAAATCCAGCCAGAGTTCGTCAATCAATATCTCTTGACCGACGTCTACTGTCATGCGAAGAGCAACAAATACCTGCGCCGGCCGGTGGTGCCGAGCATCGCAACGCTGGTAGACCCTGCCGTAAGCATGTTTCGCATCATATTCGAGGTATTCCGCACCGTTTTTCTGGTAATGATCTCACGTCTTCCGGGGTTTGGTCGTCCGATCAAGAAGATCAGTGTCGCGAACACCAGCGTCTTATTCCACAACGGACGTGCGCTGGCGACATGTGAAAGTGGTCCGCCTCTCAGGTTCTCATTGCCGAGCTTGGAGACCATCGGCTGGTTCAATGGGAGGACGGCAGAAAATGAACCGTCAAAAAGCAATAAGAGCGGTTTTGGAGGCGCAGGTGTCAAGTCCTTTATGAGGGAGTGGACGACTGCTCATCCCCGGGTTGACCCAGTAACCAAGGAGCTCATCACGTTCCACGCGACATTCATCAAGCCGTTCGTACGTTGCTCCGTCGTGCCGCCCACATCAAAGTCGGACACCGGCCGCCCGCCCTTATTCGACGCACCAGTCCCGGGAGTCGAATCGCCGAAGATGATGCACGACTTTGGGGTGTCGAGGCATCATACTGTCATAATGGACTTGCCGCTCTCGCTGGATACAATGAACCTGCTCCGTGGAGTTCCCAGCCTGTCGTACGATTCAGCCGGCAAGTCGCGCTTCGGTGTCTTCCCGCGTCATCAACCAGATGCCACACAATGGTTCGAGACAAACCCGTGCACCATCTTCCATACCGCCAACTGCTGGGACATAGCGTCTTCAGCGACCAACACCAACGGTGCTCGAGTATCGGTGAACCTCGTTGCTTGTCGCTTGACGTCAGCAGCCATGGTTTTCAGCGCCGGCAACCTCCCAACACCGGAAGTGAAGCCAGTGCCTCCTGAATACGCCGAGGAGGAGCAGTGCCGGTTGTACTACTACAACTTTCCATTGTCAGACACCGCCGGCATCCAGTACAATATCAGACACCAGTGGGCTCTGTCGGCCATTTCACTCGAGTTCCCTTCCGTTGCTCCCGCATACTCGATGCAGGAAGCGCGGTACGTCTATGGATGCTCAACGGGCGAAGCATCCTACACCGTTGCCCTTGGCAAGGCAGCGAAAATCGACCACTTGGCCAAACTTGACATTCGAACTCTGATTGCACGAGGCATCGACAATCCCCCACAGCCAGTCAAGGGCTGCGTTGACACGCGCAGTGTTGCGCAAGTTTTGGACAGCAAGGATCCGGAAGATCCCATCAAGCTCTTTCGAATGCCTGAGGGATGGTACGCTCAAGAGCCTCGCTTTGTACCTCGCGCAAAACCTCGGTCCGAAGATGACGGGTGGCTGCTAACGTATGTGTTCAATGAAGCCCAGCTCGACGGGAATGGCGAATGCCTCAGCGATGCCGTGAGCGAGCTGTGGATAATCGACGCCAAGAAGATGAAGGATGTTGTCGCGCGGATCAAGCTGCCGCAGCGGGTGCCGTATGGGTTACACGGCACTTGGTTCAGCGAGGAAGAGATTAATGAACAAAAGCCTTTTGAAGGGTTGAGAAGGATGGCCCAGTAATAGTTGACGGGCACCCTGACGTATGATCAGGGGGCGCCGAGGGTGCCAAGAGGGCAGGCTGCTTGATCATGATACCATAGTCTTTTCAGTAGCAGGCCGAGACTCAATCATTTTGCCAACATTTACTCGGGCATGGGATTATGAGGTGGAGGTTGTCGTGGATGTTCATCCGAACATTCGAACCCAGTCTGACCTGCGAGAATCGGAGAATGCTTGCGTTGGGGTTGGTAACCGGTTACGACTTCAACGTCCAACAAGTTGGCCTACTGGCGCAAAGCCAACTCGCTATGTTCTCACATTGAGTAGTCCGCCAAAGGCCGGTTTCGCAGAAGGCTCCTTTCTCGGCTGATCATTGAGTAGCCTGAAGAAACGTTGTCGACATGCCTCGAGGCGATGCTTCGACGCTCTCCGAGCCTGCCCACAAGCCACGAGAGACAGCGCTGGAAACGAAAGCCGAGGGGGCTCGGTCCTCCGACCTCTGCTCCAGACCCGCTCCGACGTGGCAGCCATGAGATGTAACGGCTGCAGTGGTTGATAGCGCTACCTTGCGCGACGGAACGAGTGGATGAGGCGGAAATGTGACGTGTCTATCAGTGGAGGGAGGCCCAATTATCCGATGTCACGGCCGCTGCTCATTGAACCTGTTATCACGGGCCATCCGGAAACAGAGTTAGTGTGGTCTCGTTTTCATTCGAGGTGATTTCATCGTAACCTTCGTCGTGTGTCACTGGGCTGCCATGTGAATGTTGTCCCGAACCCATGGCAGCGCGAATCTTTGCTTCACGGCGACGAGCTTGATGATGCGAAAACGGGCGGCAGAGATGGTTAAGAAAGGACGAGGGACCGGCCGGTTTGCACCCAAGGCGCCATCAACATGACTCTGCTGGCCTTTCAGTGGACCGAGCACAAACTGGCCTTGGCTCGCGACATGTGGTGGGGATGTCAGCTAAAGGTGCTCGGACGACGCACCGACTCTTCTATCGAGTCGGTCGACATCAGCACAACGGTGGGCCGGCCCCAAGGTGTTGCGAGTGCATTCAAGATCTCTTTGCCGCGGGCTGTTGGTGACCGCCGGACGGAATGTCTTAGGTTGTGGTGTTTCCCTTCACCCCCGTCAACGCGACTGGTAAACCGCGGCGACGGTGGCTTTGAGGGCCTTGTCTCGCGGAGAGAAGTCAGCAGAGCAGCAGCTATGTTGCCTTACCCACCGGCTTCCCTTCCCGCCCCTGCTAAAAAGAGACCATTAAAAAACAAAATAAAAAACGACGCGCCCACGGCGGTCAAAGTGGCTCGATTAGGCGGCACAGTCGGCTCCAGTGCCCTGTACCGAGTCTGAGACTGGCATCAGTGCAGGCGCAAGGGAGGGTCCATCGGAGGCTGGACCATGCTCCTCACCGCTTCTGCTTGCGGGCAAAGAGGGCATGCTTCTTCGCCCAAAGCCCCGGGACCCGCCCCCTCCCTCCTCGTCCCCGCGGCGGCTTGTGCTGCAAACCCCCCTCATCAATAAGACGTTGAGGCTCATGGCCGGACAATCGTCAATCTCAACGACGTCCGTTGATGTAGCCGCCGAACAACGTTCGCTACGAATTCTTCCGACGACTGGTAGCAATATGGCGATGCCCAGACATTTCGTGAGCGCCGAGAAATGACCCCGCAGGCCCGCAGGGCAGTGCTCGACGGCGGCGACTATCAGTGAAGGGATGGTGAGGACTCGGCGTCCAAATCTCATCTTTTGGCCTCCGAGACTGTGAAGTACCATGCCGAGACCCATCTCGGGCCACCGTGTGTGATGAAGCGCGGGCGCGGTGGACCTTGGAACATGCTCCCCGCGTCCTCATGGACGAGATCCATTTCCCCTCTTCTTCCCCCAGGTTCCCCGGCATTGCAATGGGCCCATCGTTCGTGTTAGTGCAGCATCTTGAAGCGTCCGACGTTTCCTTAAACGTGTAGACCTCTCCTCACGCTCCCGTTCCCGGCCATTCGAGACTTTTGGGGAGGGTTGGCAAAAGGTTGGCAACATGGGGAACCCCCACACTTGTCATCTCGCGGCAGACAGATCTAAGCTCCGTAGATGGGGCCATCGGATTGGCGCAAAACTTTGTGGCAATTAAGCTTAGCAATTGCCAAACGGGGCTGTTGCACGTGCGTATTGGCGACTTGCCGGCCGTCTCTACCTGTGAAATCCCAGACACGGTGCACATTTCGTTGGAACTAGCCTCCTTCTTCCGCCCCTCGCCGAGTGAGGCGTATCATACGGCTGGTGGTCTTGTCGCCGTGAAGTCGGGTCTGTCAGAGCAGCAAGAAGGCACGAAATCAGGCCGGTTACTGTCAAAACGAATCGTTGATGGCTTCTGGCGTGCTGCTTCATCTGGCCGGTCATGGCAATGCAACACGGGGGCAAGAGATGTTTCCACTATTTGCAGGATTCCCGCCTGCAGGGCAAGTCGACGCGATGTGAGGGTGGATCAGGTGCAGCTGGCATGACAGGAAAGCCCTGTTTGATGCAAACTTGAGTTTCTCCCTGGTTGACAAAGTTGCAATGGTTGAGCATCGCGTCTTCGTGACCAACGAATTGAAGACGGCCAAGCCGGATTCCTCAGGCCACATGTGCTTCCCGCCTGTTTCAGCACTTATTGACCTTGCACAGCGGAAGTTGCCATGCGGAAAAGCAGCCTCGATGATGCCTGTGGGAGCCCACAGCTAGCTGTCTTGGCCGAGTTATGCAACGCGATTCGATGAGAGAGGCACGAACATCGTAAAAACTGTCATGCGCCATGCTGCATTTCGGGGACGATGGCACGCGGCTTTTTCCGTTTGATATCTCGTACAACCTGACCGGAGGCCAAGGGTGCGAGTTGGGCCTCGTGGAAAATGGAAGCAACGGGGGCGAGGTGGGCGCGCATCCTTGTGGAACAAGGCATGACCAGATAAGCGCCAGATAGTTCAAACCAGGTACCCGCCCGGCCCTGGAGGAGGACTGGAAAGGGAGACGAAGAACAACAGACTGAAATGTCAGCAACGATGACGCCGGGGTGGTGGGCGAGCGATGGTTTGTCGGGGAGATGCTCCGTGCTCACCTACCATTTCGGGAGGGTGAGAGGATGGATGCGTGATTGCGCGATTGGCCGTCGACACCGACGGATTGATGTTAATCCCTTATTATTGAGGCATCCACGTCGTATGTTCTATTGTACACCCCCATCTTGTGGCTGAGTGATGGTCTGCAGATGTTTGCACCATCGAAACATGTAAAGTTTTGTCATCCAGTGCGAGTGCTGCTATTGGTGACGGCGAGAACGGCCACATGTCGCCTGTTTGACAACCGTGATAGTCCAAACATCAACCCGGATGGAAGTTAGGTGAGGCGTTTGTGTGTTCCTTGGAGGTGGAAATCAAGGCACAGAAGAGAGGTCTTGGTATGATGTAGACGTCGGTCGGCCCGTGTCCGTCTATCAGAGGAGACCCTCAAGGGAAGGTGAGGGGAAGGTGAGCTTGGCGGAGGGCGCGAGCTGGTCCCGGGCAGTCGCAAAGTTCGCAGGGGTCTCTCGGTCCATTGGTATCCAGTGGGCAGTCGGGAAAGGAGTGTCATCTGATGCACTCCGACTAGGGGTTCAACATGGAGAGAAAGTACTCCGTACACGTGTCGAATAGGGAAGGAATATCCGCAGATAAGCGGCAGTGTACGTTCCACCTCACCTCAAACCAGACCTTTCAGACTGGTTAGCGAGCAAGGCATTGAGTTGCAAAAAAAAAAAAA
>JAIMZG010001413.1:0-34156 GCA_020466075.1 Colletotrichum coccodes
TCGATGATCTCGATATAGAGTAGTTGGTTGTGGAGAAGCAGCCATGCCTCTGGAGCCACCTGTTCTGCATTAGCAAGATACTCAAAACCAGCATTCGTTCAACTATATATAGACTAGACTAACAGCTAGCACAGTTATATAACTGTCACGAAGTGATATAAGGCGTTAATTGCTGCCCGCAATTAACGGCGTCGTTTTGCGACAATAACGAGGTACAAAGTGTTTTACCTTGCAGCAGATGTTAGTGGAACGCAATGTAGAGCTTGATGTAATGCCCCGGGCCACCTTGTAATCTTGGACTGTATTGCTGGGTTGATGAAGATAGTAGCATAAAGCACCGCAAGCTGTACATAAGTCACCTTGCAAGCCTTGTCACCCACAGAGAGAAGGGTGATAAGCTTGAAAGTCGCAGTAATATTCCCCGCAGCATCTACCAGCTGCTATATAGCAAGGATCAGCAGCACTCGGCACGTCATAGAAAGGCAAAGTTAGCTACTTATATCCACCTATAAATATTAGTTATTTAGCACCTTGCTAGTCTCTACTAGCTCTAGATGCATCCACTACACCGTCGTTGCCTGCACTGGCTCCATCACAAGCCTCAGTCCAGCTCTGGATTGTAGGGCCAAGGGACGACACGTTGAAGAGCTACTGTGAATAGCAGTGCTTGCAAGTAGTTGACAAAGCACTTAAGGCAGAGTATTAAAAGGCATATAAGGTCACAGTATATTGCTACCTCAGCTCTCCTCACCATGTAACTAGTACGCACTAAGGCCAATTAGTCTGTACTTGGAGGGAAATCAAACAGTCAAAACATGGACACCAAATGTGCAAATATCTGTGCCACTCAAGAACTGTTCCAAATTTCTCACCGATGGAATTTTGTTTGCTTGTCGGGGTTATAACCACAAACACTAGGGCTGCGTCGTATGTCCTTCCAGACTTCAAGTCAACCTGACCCTTAGGGGGATTAGGTGGCCAACACTTACAATCTCTTGGAGCTAGTGGAGCCGGATGACCAGTCTTATTTTTGGATAGAAACAGAGTGATGTGGCTCTAGGTGACCAGTTTTCTCTTACTTCGAACTCGCTTCTCATTTTATCCAGTTTGATTTAGAGCTGTATTAGTGTAGTTAGAGGTGAGAAATAAAGATGAGGTTAAGGGCTAGGATTAGAGTTAATTAAAATAAGAGTAAGGAATACTTGTAAAACTTATAAGACAGGAATATCAAGACTCATTACTATGGAATTTTATAAAAACTGGTTCGGAAGCATTTCAGAAGTGCTTGGTATTTTCACTTATTCCTGGATATTGTACATTGGCCAGCTAATCCTCCCCTAAGGGTCAGGTCAACTGTAACAATCGTCAATTGTCAATAGCATTAATCATCTATACCTGGAAGCTGGAATTATAGGCCGAAAGTCTTCAAAGTGCCGATGTATTTCGTATACACGGTCCTAAATACGCCGAAACTGGCCACACAAGCGGCGCCCACTCACTTTCCCTTACGTCATGAGCAAGATTCATCGATGACTCTCCAAACGACAAGAGAAGGTGAACACAAAAGCTTGAACAGTCATATTATGAGAAATTCAAGAAACAAAACAGAAAAACACGAAGCTATGCAAGCAGTTCCAACTCATCTTCTGAATCGAGAATACGGCCACGCCTAAGTTCCGCGTAGCCCCTGCGACGGGGCTTTCTTGTAGAGCCTCGGGTTTGAGCTGACGAGGCGGGCGACATCGTAGAAGAGAGCTGTTCTTTCTTGCGCTCCAGCTCGGGTGTGACATATATGTAATCCTGATCGTCTTCGTCCTCTGCCTCTGCATCTGCGACGTGAACAACTTGGTGCCTCGAGGCTGAGTTCCAAATGGTCGAGCCGGCGCCACGAATCGGAGGAGGCAATCTGGGCTGAAACTCTCGGAGATGTCCCGATGGCTTTACTCTCCGGTGCTTCCTTCCCCCCCCGCTCTCGGAATCGGAAGTGGGTGTTCGAGGTCGGCGCATGGCTACTGTTTTCCGTGCTTGGTTTTGCATGCTCCTGACTTGTTCTTGCACTGACTCCCGAGGGCAGGGCCTGAGCTCGCCTTCTTCAGAGTACATGAGACTGCGATTCTCATCGTCTACATTTGTTTCAAGCACAAAGCAGTTGCATGAGTTGTTGAAACCCATGGGAAAGGGCGGAAATGTCTCGGTGCTGCGAGGCCGTGTTGCAGCCTTTGCATGTCCAAAATATTCACGCTTGACGCTCAGTGCAATGTCATCTCCAGAGGGTACGACCGAAAGCGTATGCTTCCAGTAGCCCTTGTTGGGCAGCGGAGGTAGCTCGATAATGTCATAGCAAGCCTGCACCGTAAGCTTCGTCTCTCTGGTGTTTGCTTGCAGAAACGGATCACAAATGATCCTGATTCTATTATTCTGCGTGAAATGAGACTTATGGGGCTTGCTAGTCTCCTATGGTACGATCCGTCAGCACTCTTGGGCATCGAAACTTCGTCGTCGAGGCCATGATTCAACACAAATGCTAGGATTCGCACACGCACTTACCCCGTCAGCAGCCAAGGGCACCTCTTCATCCCAGAGCACAACGCCATCTTCAGAGCTTCCTAGGTGTTGATGTTTCTTCGTGTTTTTGACGTAACCTTGTTGAAATCCGAAAGCTGCCCCTTGTTTCATGAACTGTCGTCCAGAGAGATACTTTGAAGTTGCAATCGCTGCCCCGTTGGCAATATTCCATGAGCTATGAAACGCCGTTAGCCTTTTAGAATGGAACCAAACCATCAATTTCCTCACTCTTTTTCCCCAGCAGCCTCGTAGAAAAGATAGGGCTCTGCGATACCAGCCGCTTTGCAGACTTCGGCGATATGAGACTGAACGACCTTGTTTTTCCCGCTTCCGCCACACAAAATGACTTGAACATTCCCGCTCAAAGAAGCTGCTTCGTTGATTTTGTCCGTTGCAAGGTCAACTGGTTGCTTTAGACCTTTCCAAAAGCATTCACTCGCTTGTTCTAACGAGAGCCACACATGCACAGACTCCGTTTTTGAGGGATCCTGACGGTTCTCGATGACAACACTCACTGATATCGGGCTGACACTGCTTGATTTGAAACTCTTGATCTGCCGGTGGAAGAGCTCGAGTACTTCATGCCATGTCTCGGGACCAGCGTTGTGGCCTTCCAAGTGTTTCGCCGCGAATTTTGCGAATTCTTGTTCCCACAACTGCGTTCCTCCGCTCGTACCTAATAGAAATCCAGGTAAGCCAGCTTGGCTCGTCGCAACAATGTGTAATCAACATCCTATCAAAACACTTACAGAACGTCTCTCCTACTCTGTAATAGCTAATGGGAGCCTTTTTGCTCTTATCAGCCCTGTCCCTCCTCAGAACGAAAAATAAGCAACCGTTCTGATGGAAAACAAATTTAGCTCCAGCAATACCTCAACATCTACTTTGTGGATTCGGAGCACACTTACCAAAGTATGGCCGCCGAAATCTAGAAATACCACGAGAGTGGGCGTGTTGGGTGCGCCGAGGACGTTGTTGACATGGAATTGGTTCCGAAAAAAGTAGTGTGCCGAAGCTAGGCTTTCGACGTGAAAGTCCAATCTGACGTCCTCTCTGAGCAGAGTTGCAAACTCGGGCATGATTCTTCTCAGGAGATTTTCGTAAACGTTCCGTTCCTTCGAAGTCCAATAGGCGGGGTACGAGAGGCCGATTTGTCCGATGTAATAGGGGACGTCACAGTCCCCCCCGTTCTCTAGACGGAGTTTCTCCAGGGAGTTCTCCACCTCGGTGAGAACAGTTCGGACGATTTCTTCCATCCCCTCTTTTACCCGCTCCAAAATCCTCTTGCCCAAGCCCTGCTTTTGCAAGTCTGCATCGATTTTCGCGTTGCCAGTTGTGGGATTGTCGCAGAAAAAAACCTTTGAAGGGACTGGGGTGCGGCTTACGTCATACTCCTCGCCGGCATAAGGAGCAGCTTCGCCGTCTAGGTAAAGAGTGGCATTGAAAGCACCTTTCTGGTAGTGTTCATCATTCAAGGGAACCGAACGAGAGTTCCAAACTTCTCGCGGCAGCGATTTATCGTCTTGACAATCGAGGAGACTAACGCGAATGGCCGTGCTGCCCCAGTCCCAGCCCAGGATGCTATCCGCTGCTCGTTATCCTCTGGACATGAACAAAACCGAGTCAGAGAGCAGGGTAGCTTACAATGAATGGCCTTCCTGTTGGTGCATTTCAGACATCTAATGGTACTTTGGAAGCCGAGATTGATGAAACGGAGGCGGGATATGACGGATGCTGTATATAGACGGAGTCAGAGGATATGGAGGTGAGAAATAGCCTTTCTACCGGCCACGCTGTGCTCAATAACTAACCGTATGTGAGATTCTACACCGTGTGGCACTGCTACGCGAGTGGCCATTCGGTTTTATGGTCTGAGGTGACGCCAGTTGTCGATTAAATGAATGCAGGACACCAACGTGTTGATATGATCCAGGTGAACTTGAATGAAGGCGAGTAAAGTGAAGGTGTAGAAGGAATCCGGTAAGAAATCAGTCGCCACCTGCGGACAGAAGGATCCGGGAGGAAACGCGACGGGACGGGAAGATATATCAACAATGAAGGAGGGTGTATTCTTCCGCTTCCTCTAAACCCTTCTGATTGAGGCTGTGGACGCTTTCGAAATATGGAAGCATGGCTCGGTCATGATGCGTCGAGTACAGACGTAAAGAGGGTTGGGGCTGGAAGGGCAGGGCCCAGGTGGAAAACGTCACATCTCTCAAACGAAGCCGTTTGCCAGATGAAAGTTTGCTTCGTGCATGCTTGGCAATGAATAGAATGTTTGCCATCCCCCCCTTGCTCCAGCGAAAGTGGAAGGACGTGTTGCTGTATCACTCCCCCTCGTATCGAGCGTCCGATGGGGCACCGAAGCGAACGAAAACCGAAAAAGACCTGGGGACAATGACGCCAAAAGATGGGTTGACAAAGAAATAATCGTCCGATTCCCACAAGACAGGGGCGGTATTATGGCCCAGGCTGGCCACCATCGAGCTTCCAGGCCGGCCTGGCATCCGCAAGCAATGAAACAGACTCCTGCTCATCTGTTTGCCTTCTCCTGGTCGACTTGCAGCGGTGACTCGCCACGTTGTCATCTCCGAGCCACTGCCATGCTGTTTGTACTAAAATGCACTATTCTGCTTCACTTGACTTGAAAGAATACAAGATGTGGCAGGCGTTCGTTTTCCTGGTCGCGAGGTTTTCAGCCTTTTCAGAACTGAACAAGTACGACACCGGCCTCCAAATGGAAGGACAAGAAATCGAAATGGCTCCGGTTCCGAGGGACATTGCCGCAGAAGTCAGGCGCTTAGCGAGCGACTGTCACCGACACCTCGATAGCCAATTAAACAGTAAAATACGAAGCCTCGTTGAAGATCATGAAGAGTTCCGAGGCGCAGTTCGCGACAGCCTCGAGTCTAGAATCAACACAGAATTCCCCCAAAATGTCAGAAAACAGATCTTTGACCAGATCCGTGCTGGCCTTCCCACCTGCGTCGACAAGATCTATCATTGCGAAGAAAACGCGTACACTTATTCTCGAATCATATACGAAAGACACAACAAATCGAAGTTTACAATGCCGCCGGAAATTGCCGAGTTCGATTGGGCTTTTGCTGGAAGAGTATATTCAACACCCCCGCCAAAGCCATTGTGAAGCATGACGAATCACTTATGCGCTGTTGTATTTTAGGCGTCTTTTTCCGAGGAACAAGCCCCTGAGGCTCCTCCAGACATTGCTCCAACTCCAGTTACATCCAGCCTTGAGAGGCGCCGGATCCCATTGTCAAAGAACCAACGCAAGCGTGGCAGTTGCTTGACCTCTGAAGCTACATCGGCTCGTCCGTCCCTTACCAATGCGCGACCCGCAAAGCGTCTTCGCTCGGAAAGGCAACGTGCCGGGCCGCCAGAGCAAGAAAGCCCACACCCGAGGATACCGGGTTCACGGGCGAAATCGGTTCTGCCTCACACGGAACCTTTCAGAAAAGCCTACACCACTAATTCCTCGATCACGAGGACGTGTCCCAACAACTTTGTCTTCACCTACAAACTCGATGGAAAGTTGCAGTTTTATATCTTGAGCTGCCCTAATCCCGAATGCAAGAGCCCCACCTTCTGCAACGACCCTTTCCGCAATAGCAAGGCCGCTACGCATCTCAAGAGTTGCAACGTGCACTTTGACGATGAGGATGACATTGTGCGTCGTTTTGCACGATTAGGTATGTGCTCCCAAAACCATCACATTCTGGGCTCGTGGCTGACTTGGCGCTCTTACAGTATTGGCTCAGAGAGGATCCCATTCCGTGTCTCAGAGAACGAACGTGAATCCAGCATGGGTCAAGAGGCACAATGCGAAACTGTTGGCAGCATCAAAGACCAGCTCGGTGTCTAAGAAGGCGCCTCCGCCGAAAGTTTCCCGCCCCAGTCCGACCCCCTCGAGGCCGCCATCACCCCAAGGTGTTGCCACGCCAGTTCCGGACGAGGCTAGCAAAGACGGCAGTGATGACCACGAAAGCCCTACGGGTCAGCAAGGAGGCATTTTGGAAAAAGTTGTTAACAACGAGGAGCAAGTGAACGAACTGCCAGTGTAGGCTGCAGTCTTCGTTGTGGCCCAGTCTCTGAGCGGCCCGGAGCCGGCAAAGGGACCCTACCGGATGGCATCGCCTCGGGACCGGTATGGCCTGGCAAGAGTTCAAACACCGTCCCGGCAGAGGCCATGATGTCTCTGCTCACCTCCTACTCACCGAAATCGCTTTGTTTTGGCCAGCCGACGCCGTGGTTGCGTCAATCGTCTAGCCACAGGTCGCAACTCTTCATATGGCGTCAAAAACGAAGCCCTACCCAACCAGCCAAGTCTGTTTTCCATCTTATCAACTCCATCAGTCGTTGTGGCGGAGAGGGTGTAAGAGCTTGTGAGCGATCACCGGTCTAACCGCCTTTGCGTGGAAGACAATGATTGGTGGACCGTCGCTCTTAAATCCGGGTGAAGAGCTCCTAGAATGACGCCCATAAGTATTGATACAGCCAGCTAGAGGATTCAGGAGTGAGAGTGAGGCTCCCTGTCATAATGGATCACCTATGCTGCACTCGTGCTTGCATCGGACCAGGGTTGGCGCGGGATGGCGAGTACCGAGCTGGAAGTCTCCGAGGAGCATTGATATAGCCGCTTCTTACAGTGGCTCTGGATCGGCCCTGACTGAAAAGCATGTTTACTATTCCGTAATTTCGTATGTATCTCATTGTAGTTTCATAGTTATAGTTCCTTCAATACATTTCCTGTCTCTGGCCCAGGTTTTCCGAAGACAATCAGCCCTTGGTGCTCTTTTACATTCTTGAAACATGGTATAATGCCGTCAAACAACCGCCCCCTCCACCAAAGCACACAAATTCCCAGCAAACTCGATATCTCAACTATTTGCACACTTTGCCTTTCCCTCTCACAGTTTATGCGTCTCTCCTCCAACACGTCAGACACAGGTTCTACAGGCCTTTCTCGACTACAGCAAAGGCCTCCGCAAACCCTGGCTCCTTCTTGGTCTCGGCCCATATTCTCTCCTTGAGCCCAGTCCCCTCGGAAGTGTACATCACCGCCGGCCACCTGCGCCGAGTCAGCAATCGAAATAAGTCTGTCGTCGGATAGGTTGGAATGTGAACTTACGGCTTGATCATGCCATCCGAAGTGAAGCTTCCGTGGCTCTCCTTGCCTTTTACTATAGCGGCATCGAGGTAACTCCTCGCCCCAACCTCGACGGTACGACCCAGAGTCTTCTTCACCAAGCCCATGAAGAAGGATTCGCTTGCCGGCTTGACGATGTTGGTCCCGCCGGTGAGACCCGAGTTGGACAGGTTGACGATGATCTCGTCGGGGTTCACAAAGGTTGCCAGCTTGGCGACGAAGAGCTGCCCGAGGAACTTGGACTGCTGGTAGTTCTTCCCCGACTCCCATAGGTACTCCTTGTCGGCGGGCTTGAACATGGACCCCGTTACCATGTCCTCTTCCGGCGTATGCCAGTAGGTGAAGTCGGAGCTGACGATGACAAGCCTCGCCGGCTCCCCCGGCGGCCTTTTTTCCTTCATGGCCGGTAGCAGTAGTAGGGCCAGCAAGGTCGTGGAGAGATAGTTGACCTGCAACATCAGCTCATGGCCCTCGCGGGCGCGGATGAAGGTCTGTGCGACGACGGCGGCGTTGAGGATGACGATGTCGATTCGCGACAGCTCCTTCTTGCAACGGGCGGCGAAGTTCCGGACGCTCTCGTACGACTCCATCTCAAGGTGCCATACTTGGATCTGGGCCATGGGGAACTCCCTCCTCAGGCCCTCGGCGAGGGCCTCTCCCTTTGCCGTGTTCCGGACGCCCATGATGAGCTGGCCCAGCGAGCGTTCCAGGAACTGTCGCTGGCTTCGAGGCCGAGGCCGCTGCTGGCGCCGGTCATGATTAATGTGCAGTCGGAGAGATCGAACTCTTCCGGGATCTCGGCCGGCGTGACGATCGCCTGCCGGTAGAGGAAGGAGAGCGGGTTGGATTCCCAACCCGCCTGGCTGGCCAGCTCGTTGGACATGTTCGGGCGGTGGCGAATTGGAGACAAACCTGACAAAAGACCACCTACACGGCTATGGTTGTTCGGACTGATGATGTTTCGAGACAGGCGACGTCGATAGAAGATATATTCCCCGGGTGATCCGATGGTTGTGGAGACGGAAACATCAAACAATGGCCGTCAAGTCGTGAAGCTCCCTGGTTGCGAGACTTGTTTGTGTAAGGCTGGAGGAGGGGTTCTCCGGCAGTATTTGATGTCATGCGGTCTGCAACAGTGTCGCAGAAACATTTGGCTTTTGGACCGGGATTCCCCCACGGGGGCGCGGTGTGCCTCGAGGACCGAGCGGCGGAGGTTGAGACGCGCCAATGCCTCCGATCGGACCGGGGGACGACCGTCTGCTCGCGCTTGGATTGGGCGCCTAGGTGTCAAGGACTATTCATGCGTGCGACGTTGAGCACCCATCGCGACGGCGTTGCAGCTGGCAGCGAGTGATGGACGTTTGCATAAGGGGGTGTTTTGTCGCACGATGGACCATGTGCTCGGCGCAGGGGTTTAGGTCCAGACGCTCGGTGTAGCGACGTCTTAGAAAAGAAGCACGATTCTTAGTCAGCTTTCGGGAGTCGAGAGTGTCATAAGCAGAATTACCAAGGGTCGGCCTTGTCCTCAGCAAGAGGAATAACCCAGACCTTGTGTCGTTGATGAATGTCTCGAAGTAAAGCTTCTGTGCTATCGCCTCATCATCTGCGCAATATTGCGTTCTTTTCTTGGTGGTACGATAGAGGGGGCGTCGGGAAAAGTAACGTGAACCGCCTCCGACGCACACACCGAGGGTCACCGAGAACATCGGTGAGGTGCGACAGACTTCGGAGGCAGTGTGAGATCCGATGATGACTCAGCGTCGGAGGCGACCGACCGGCAGCACTTCGGAAGCTGCAGCGGTGGCCCGTGCCGAGCTCGTCTTACCCAAAATAGACGCTCTGCCCCTCCCTCCAGCTTGATTCGTTACGATGCGATGGTGGGGTAAACTGGCGGGCGGGACCCGAGACGCTGGAGAGTCGAGGGAAATGCAACCTTGGCCTTTCTCAGCGTCGTTTCGCCTTTTTCCCAAACGCCCATCACCGCCAATCCACACTCTCTCGTCGAACCACTCATCGAGCCTTCACGATCAACCCGCTCCCTCGTTCCCCCCCCTCTCGGTCCAGCGCCTGCAAGGACAAGAGACAGAACCTAACCTCCCTCCCCTCTCTCGTCCTATCTCGATCTCCCCGCCGTTCCCTTTGTCCTTCTTCTCTCCCTCTCTCCCGCGCGCATACCCGCCGTCCCGAGTCTCCACAAAAGAGACCCCTCTCTCCCTCGTCCCGTGCCGAACCGTCGACCTACCGCTTCCTCCTGCTCCTCCCGTCACCACGAAAATGTCCGGCCTCGACGCGCCCGAGATCTCGGCGGCCTACGACGCCGTCCGTTCCGACAAGGACGAGACCAACTGGCTCCTCATCTCGTACGCCAGCGCCGTCGGCAACAAGCTGAGCCTCACCAAGACGGGCACCGGCGGCCTGACCGAGCTGGCCTCGGAGCTGGACGACTCGCAGGTCCAGTACGCCTACGTGCGCGTGGAGTACGCCAACGACGCCGAGAGCAAGCGCGTCAAGTTCGCCTTTGTCATCTGGATCGGCGAGAACACCAAGATCATGCGCAAGGCCCGCGTCAGCATCGAGAGCGGCGAGGTCAAGAGGGTCCTGCCCCACCACAGCATAACCGTCAACGCGAGCGACAAGGGCGACCTGGACGAGGACGACATCGTCAAGCGGTTACGCAAGGCCGGCGGCGCCGACTACAACGGCGGACGGGGCTGAGCCCGCTGACCTGGGCGTCGACGTCGTAACTTGCAAATCATGTTCTTTTCCACAAGCAAGCACAAAAAGGCGGGAGGGAGTTCACAAAGCGTTGGGACACGGCGGCATTTGAGCCACGAGTACAACGGTATCTGGCCAGACGGAGGCGCTTGGGGGCGCGAATCTGCATACACCTTTTAAAATACAGCATATACCTTGGATAAATATATTTTGGCCCGTTTTGGGCACTTGGCGCAAGCCGAGCGAATCGAGGGACTTAATCGTATATTTGTTCCCCCATCCCCCCACGACCTTAGCAACCCGCTTCTGCCGATACCGTCACGAACTAGGCTGGATACGTCTTTTGGAGAGCCTCCAGGAAGAGAGTTGACTTCCGATGCCTGATGTTCGCCATTAGCATCTTGCCATCCAATGTCTGGCTATATTCACGTCCAGTCCCAGTCGAGCTCTGGCCTCTTGGGGCGAGACTGGCCACGTATGTAACCTCGTCATTCTGCGACCGGTGAACCGCCAGGGCGACCCCTGTAACTTCGGAACCTCCACGCGTGGGGAAGCCGAAGATGGGACAAGACGGTGGCGGACGAAGCTGTTGTAGCCGCAAATGTAAATCTACCTGACCCGTTGTCGACGGCGCTTGCTGCTCCTTTTGGTTCCTTCACCAATTGAGTGTCCTTGAAAGCCAGCATCGCGCGGCCCAGCACGCGAGTAAAGCGTCTTTCTGTTGAGGACTCAGATTGACGATCACAGTCAACGTGTCTGCCGTCTCTTCCGCCACACACAGCCCGTCCCCGTCCTTCCACCTCCTGTCCTTGAACAGCAAGGATGCAGACTCAGCAGCAAACAGCAGCTCGCGGCTCAGCTCCTCGTCCGCGTGATAACCGTACTTGGCCATCTTGCGCTCGTTCTCCGGCCTCAGCATGTCGTTGGCCACGTTCCTCGTGACATGCCAAAACTGATACGCGGTCGGGGTCTTCTTGAGTTCCAGGTAGCCCTCCAGCGTCCGCGCTTTGCACCCGCGGATCTCGATCTCGGGCGATGACCACGGAAACAAGGCATGGGTATTGACGATGAGATACAAAGTCAGGTCATCGTCGTAGTCGATCCTCTCGGTCTCGTTCTCTACCAGCGACAGCCGCCGGCTCTCGTTGGTCGTCAGCCGTCTGAGGCTGAGCTTGTAGGGCTGACCCCTGCTGGACCGGATCTGAGAGAGGTGGAAACGAGGAACCAACGACCCGGATGCAGATGGGGCGGACAGGATAAGCGGCGCCTGGAGTGCAAAGAAGTGGTCGTGGGGGTCTTGGCGGGTGTATTCGGGCGGGGTCTCGCCCGGGCTGGGTTGTTCCTCGACATCCCTTGCCGGCGACGAGGAGACCCGCTCGGGCGTGTTACTCGAACCTAGGCAGGGCAGAGTTGCGGGGGACGGTCTCCAAAAGTCCAGAGGACTTGTGGGTGAAGGTGCATTAAAATCAGAATCAGGCACTTGTCGATCGTATGATGGCGGCTCGTCTCCGTTTCTGCCTGCGCTGATAGGATTCATGGTTGTAGAGCACTGGAGCTCAAGAAATAACAATAATTGGATACTGCCGCCGATAGTGTGGTGAGGTGCATAGGGATGGTATTTGGAGAGACTTGCTCACGGGAGTAAGGTTGGAGGAGTGTAGAAGAGGGGCAAGAGGCCTATTCAGAATGGGATTCGACGTCTGACGACCTCAAAATGGAGTGACGTGATTGGAAGGCTGGGAAAGCCGGGAAGGAATCAATCTGCGCGGGGCGGGCTACCTCTACAGGAGGAATCACTTGACATGCTTGCAATCCTCACTTAAGAAATCTAATTCCTCCAGCTCCAGTATCTCGTTTTTTGTTGTTTATCTTCTTGTAACGGCACTTGTCCCGAAGAGTTTAGAGTGTCTTGAGGGCCAAGCGGGCTTGGCAACCGCCTGCACTGAGATGGGTTGTGTTTGTGTCAACACCTGGAAGAATCAGTGTGTATATTGAGAACGTACTCTTTCATCCTTATTGTAACTTTCAAAGTTGAAATCTAGTCAGTCTTCTGGATTGGTCGAGGCGCTGGCTGCATCCGGCCACGCAATAGCTGGCCGTGATAAGTTCCGTCAGACATCATAGCTGCGACAACGGTCCCAGGCAACGCGGTCTGCTAGTAGACGAATGACCAAGGATAGAAAACCTGATGGATTTCTTTCCAGGTCTGGATGTTCTCTCTGTTCGTACGTTGAAATTACTTTACGCCCAAGTTGCCCAGTTACATTTCCACGCGAAGCAAATCACAAGCTCCCCGTCATTTCCACGAGAGAGCTACAGAATGATTCGTACTAAATACCTAAATGCAAGCTTCATCTCCTCTTTCTGTGTGGAAAGTCATTCGGTATCATGAGTGAGTTTTGAGACCTGCTTCAATAGTAACAAGTATCTGTCAATCCTCTGTCATCCGAGTATATAGGAAGTGCTGCTGATCTCACGTTTTCAATCGAGTTTCCCCCAAAGTCGTTCCTGTCACCATCCAATTCCACTTCGTTCTTTTGATTGTCATCAAGACCCCACCACCTTGCTGTCATGTGCCTCTCATCTGAGAACTCTCACTGATAGGTAAGGGGTTGAGAAAAACAAAGAAACATACTGAAGTCCCACCCATCAATTGAGCCTGTTTGACCCCATTCATCAGTTCGACCATTGTTGATTCAGGCAAGGCGAGGCTTGCTTCAACTCGTCTTTGTCTGGACTCTCAATACTTCCTCTCGCACAACTCGCCCATCCGAGGTTCTCTTCACAGCTCACCACAATCCCCCACGGGTTTACTTTCCTTCAACACCACTCACTTGGCTCGCTCAACCTAACGGTCGTCAGTTTTTGCACGAAAAAGTCGATCAGACAAGACGAGAACGCATACCCGGGATGGGTACGCTCACGCCTTCGTTGAAGGGCATATATCGAGGTCTACTCTATTTCATCGTCCTCGCCTTCGTGGTCGATGTCTGCCAGGCTCGAGGCAAAGGTAAGCACTTCTTGGCTTGGTGTTCTTTTGCAGTCATCTAGTAACTATCTCCATTATTTCAGACCACAAGAATTGGGATGGCACTTCTGGAGCCTTTACACCTCCCACCAGTACGCTCGCCTCCAATAGAACCATTCTCTCGCTGTCTGCTTCTGAGCGCAAGGGTGGTCGGGTCGTCACCAGCATCGTGACAAGCTACATTCTCGTCACCCTTACCTACAGTGCCTCGGAGCCTTCCACTTCCGAGTTTCTACAGCCTGTTACTTCGTCCACTTCTCGGGGCTTCAACACGACTAGAAGTCCTGGAGGCAGCATCACCCAGCCACGGAACACGAAAAACGCTAACTCCAGTATCGTTTCTAGCCTCACCAGCCCGAACACCACCGTCGTCAGTTCCGGCGCCTCGACTTCTGTCTTCAAAGGAATGACCACTGCTATCAACATTGGTGCATCGATTCCCATCTCTAACTGGAACAGTTCCACTGCCCGTTCTGGTGTCTCTTCTGCTCTATCCAATAAAAACACCACTGTCGCAGGCTCGGTCGCCTCCGCTTCGCTCTCCCATCCGATCCCCGAGCCAATTCGGAGCAACCGGTCGGCGGAAGCAAGAAAACCCTCTTCCGGAACATTTCTTGGGGGCGTGCCCTCTTCATTTGTTACGAGCTCTGCGCAAGGAGTTCAATCCAACAGTGGAAGTTCCGCGTCCTCCACTTTCACCCTGCAGATATCTTTGTCCGAAGGTGGTACAGCCCAGACATCCCGTGCCACCACATTATTTGGCAAAGCCTCGTCCTTGTCCTTAAACGCCAGTGCTCGGCCAGTCTCGTTCTTTTCCAGCAGCAGTCAGGTTGCGAGCAGCGACTTGTATTTGATTTCCAACACTGCCAAGAGCACCAAAATCGCCAACTTGACCCAGACAAGTACCTCTGGTACTGATCGCAATGTGCCGAACTCATCCATGCCCCATTCTGTTTCAAGTGGCGACGGCATCCAGAAAACCACCACTCCCGCTACTACATACGAAGGTCAGCAACCGTCCAAGGCACCTGGAGATAATGATGACGAGAACGAGGACAAAAAGTCCACCAAGGCCTCTTCGGGTAGCACTCAGGGTGGCGATGCCTCGTCTAACCACGCTGTCTCAACTACCAAATACTCAGCTTCTTTGACATCAAATACTCAGACTGGAAGCAGCGGCACAAGTGAGCCCAAATCTACATCCACTCAGTCAACATCGTCTAGGGACGAGGAGTACGCAACAGTCCTTGTGACTGCAACGATCAATCCTCCCCCTGGCGTTAACCACATAACCCAGGTCACTTGGACCTCCACCGAGGTCACAAAAACGACAACTCGAAACGGGATCGCCTGGCCCACCATTTTCCCTGTGTGGTCCTGCGGCGGAGGCCAGCGATTGTGCGCGCCTCAGTGCCTCATTCCTTTCCTCTTTTGCAACGGCATCAATGTTCCAGGGCCCCTCGGATTCCCGTGGGCCAAGGTATGTTCCACTCCTCTGCCAAAGGTTTTTATGTTACTCAAGCTGACCATGGCATGCAGCCCCCCTCTAAGAAACCCAAAGGAAAACCACGCAAGGTCAAGCCTGATGACCCTACCAACCCCGAGGACCCCAAGAACGACCCTGGGCCTTCCGAGACCCCGTCGTCGACGATTTCATCCGATACTTCCTGCACTGCAAGCACGACTATCTCTGTTGACTGTGGTCGGCACTGCGCCGTAAGCCCGATCACAGTTACCGGGTCGTCAACCAGATACACCACCACATGCCACACGGCAACCTGCAAGCCCACCGTCGTCTGTAGCAAGACACTCGAGACTACAACCACAACGACTTTTACGACGCACTCCAGTTCCCCATCCCCTCAAGAGCAGTTTTGCGGCGACAGACAATCGCCGTGTTTGTCATGTGTGCAGAAGCCGGAAGACAGAGGTCTCGTCGCCCGTCAACACGGGTTCATCCCATGGAGCCCCGCCCCTGATCCGGAGCTCCTCGATGGCCCTCAAGGTCTATCTCGTCCCGATACCTGGCCAAAGGGCGAGCAGAACTGGTGGGACCGCATGTGGAAGTACGTGCACCACTATTGTGACGGCCTAACAGCTCCGCGCTTCACCTTGGACGGCGAGAATCTCGAAACGGGCTACTCGACGATGCATGCCGATGTCTTTGGAGATAGGCCATTGGCTGGCGCGACTAGTCCTTTCTGGGGCTGCAGCGGTATCCTCATCATCACCAAGAGAGGTATCTACACGAGCCACGTGTGGGAGATTCCCAACTTCCACAAGGGAACGCACAAGCCTACCGCCTTTGACTGGGACGCCGAATTTGACGAAAGCGTCCTACAGTTCTTGAAGCGAGGCTCTGGTGACCGTACGGGTGGTTACAAAGGCTTCGAGCAACTCAAGAGAGACACCCCAATCTTCGACAACATTGTGGAAGATACGCTCGCAATCATACTCCATGTGCCTTCCCAGATGACGTTCGCCGGCATCTCACAGATCCCTCCAAACTACGATGACTATGCTCCCAGACACGCAGCGCTCGTCTCCCGGTGGACAGACTTTATCGCTGACGACCTCGGGTTCCCGCGAGACAAGATCAGGAACAACATCTACGTCAAAGGGCCTTCCTACTGGCCTGCCTACGTCCACGAAATGAGACCGCTGAACCCGATGGACATGTACCAGCCGCCGTATGGCCTCTTGCATTGGCAATACCACCCGACCCACGTGGTCGAGACACTCCCCGACGGAAAAGAGGTCCGCAAGCCTACCATCCGGGTTTGGTACGAGAAGTACCTGGTCTTCGAGAAGTCTTGGTGCCTCCCGGGTACCGTAGTATCTCGCGACGAGGGCGGCGGCGAGTCATGCCTGATGCCCTCTGCTCCGGTGCAATCTTCCACCGCGGCTCCTGGTCGTTCGGGCTCGGCGTCTGCTTCTGCTCCCGCGGAGTCTCCCCGCTCTGTCACCAACAGCACTCGAATCGATGAAGCACCTACCAAGGCAACCACGGGTATATCCTCCGTTCTTGCTTCCATCCCGTCTTCTCTGCAGGCGGACTCGACTTCCTTCAAGCGCAAGGTTACGGTATGGGTCACAGCCACTGCCGAAGTGACAGTCACTACCTGGGATAATATTACCGCAACTTTAGCCAAGAGTGTTTCTGATATACAGTCAGATGGCCTAGTTGTCTCCCGGTCTCCGCTCAGCCAGGTGTCGACCGCTATCCCTAGCCCCAGCTACGCCCCCTCCAAGCGTGTCGTCCGAATTACCCAGGACATTGCCTTTGGCGACAGCAAGGCCAACCATACGGCCGTCATCACCGTTTACGAGATCTCCGGAAGCGGGGAGAAGATACTCGTTAGCAAGCGTGATAGCAGGGGCGGAGGCCCCGTGGACCTACCCAGCCGCATCACGGTTGAGGACCAGTATGGAGGTCAGCTGAAAATCCACTTTATGAAGGAGACACAACAGGTCGAGCTCGAATCCAAGAGAGCTGGCAAAGTTCAAACGTGGACTTTGTCAAGTTTCAAGAGTCAGAGAACCCCGGCCAAGGCTTACTGCAATGCCCGCAAACTCACGTGGAGCAAAGTCAGTTATTCTCTAGTCCTTCATTTGGTATGTAGTCCAGTTGGTGATACGTGACTAACAATTATATCTTGCAGGGCGTCTTGAATAGGGCTGTCGAATGCTTCTACAATGCTTAAATGGTCAACAGCTTGAGCCAACGTTGAGCTGCACTGAGGCCACAGTCTTCTGCCCTAAATTGGCTCTTTGAGCCATGGAGACGCATTAAAAAAGCATAGCATGCGGATGAGAGTGGAATTGACTGCAAAAGCTTGACTCAGCTATCATAATTTGCCGTTTTGAGATCCGCTAGGGCGACACAAGACAACTCCTAACACTCGTTGTGCGAAGAAGCTTTTATTCTACGTGTTTGATGCAACGTGACCGTGTTTGCTGTTTGATTTCCTCGTTCTGTTCACTGATACGAGGCTCCACGAAAGAATACGTTTCGTTTTCCCGTTTGTGCAACCTTCAAGTATCAAACTCCTCCATGACGCTCCTCGTATCCATGTACTCCTCCACTTCAACAAAAGGCATGTCCCTTGCCGTTTTCAAAAACGGGTGAGCGAGCAGTGCGATGGCATTGACTCTTAAGCCGCAACGAAGGTCTTTAGATCTGATGGCCTCCCTGTACTGTCCCAAAATAGAGATGGGGTCTGGCACTGATGGCAATGTCTGCTAGATTGTGGTTATAGTCTTGGTCTGGTCCAGCGCAGCAAGAAATTTAGGTGCCGTCGGTTTGGGAAAGATAGAGCAGACATGCCAGCTTGAGACGTGCCATGGCGGTCTTGAAAAGTTGGATAACCTGGCGATCGTGGCGGTTTCGCGCTCTAGTAGACCAGCTGGGCCAAAGTAACGGGAGCAAACGACGTCCAGACCAGGGGCGCAGTCCAAAATTATCTTCTTCTATGTCTCTTCGTGAATGCCAGATTGGTCCAAGTGTGAGAAAGTACCAATAAGAGCGAAAAAATTGACTCCCGAGGCTACGATATCTCTCGCTGCGCGTCTGATTGTTCATGGTTGACGGGCGCGATCTCCCGGCCGTCTATCTCCAACCCTCATCAAGGTAGTATACTCCGCCGTCTAGACTGGGGTGCATGTCGGACAGTAATTCTTAGAACAGAGGGATTTGTCTGGTAAAGGGACCGCAAAAACGGATGACAGCCACCATGCATATCAATCTTCTCGTGTCGGCCCCATTGAGGGCGTTGATGAAGTGAGTTGTGACTGTTGTCACACTGAAGATCCTCTTTTGATCGACTGCAAAGTTTTTGAGGACGGCATGGATAGATGTCTCGATGCCACTGGCGATATTTAGTGTTGTAGACGCTTTGCAGGAGTCAAGAACCCCACGATCCGGCTTGCCCGCAGCGGTGATGGCCAACATAGCGGCATCGGTGTTGGTGCCGCCTACACCAACACCAGTTCGGCAGCGGTGCATGATTTATTGTTCAACTAGGGGCTTGGCCGGGAAGCGCAATGCTATCGAGTCGCGACACTGGTTGACAATGTAGGTGTAAGGTACTCAGTCTTGGTTCCGTAGTGAGAGAGCAGACTAGATTTTCCCAGTGGTAGGGTGACAGACAGCATCAACTGTGCCTTGAGCTTTTAACAGGAAGTTGTCTGATGGGTTAGTTTGACCATTCATCAAACAGTGCGACTGAGTTAGAATCGCACATGCTGTGATGAGTTGTTGCTGGCCGAGGATGCATCAAACCCCGCCAGATCCCCCTGCTTTGCCCAAGTTAGCTGATCGACCGGCCAGCATCTCCAGTTGGTTGGGGCTACCCCAGTCAAGCCCCCCTGCTCTCAACCCGATTCAAAGAAAACAAGTCTCCCAGTAGACCAAAACCGCAAGGGGGACTGACAAGTATCCTAGTTAGTGTCCGCGGGGATGGCGACAGTACGCCAAGATAACAGCACCGCAGTCGAATTTATATGACACTCGAGTACCGCCTTTCGGCGTTTGTCTTGTTTGCATTCTTTCTTTCGAGCGATGAGCGAGTCGGACATTCGTCGCCTTGGGTAAACTGTCTGCAACATTATACATAATTGTCCCATAACAAACATCAAAAGCGACAATGGGGTTGCAGGCTGTCCTGTCGCGGGTGGAACTCCCATCTGGTTCCCGATGGATAGTACGTAAACCCGACCCGCCTTGGCATCCCCTCTCCGGACTGCGCGACATCTTTCAGGTTCATTAGCTGATGCATCGTGGCAGAATGACGATATTCGTCCTATCGAATCTCGGCGGCGGACTTGGGGATACATGACGTTTCACAACTTTTGTCAGTAAGCATGTTGCCAACTTCACTTGCTCTGATGCTGACTCCTCAAGGGCTTTTGGTCAACTGCAACATCACCACCTATCTGACCGGCAGTGCTCTTATCCCTCTTGGATTAACGTGGTGGCAGGCTTTCATCAGTGAGCTTTGACACGGGCCACCGACAATCCTGAATCTAATTTTCATCGCAGGCATCATCCTCGGCAACCTAATTGCGACTGTAGTCGTCATCATCAACTCCCTTCCAGGGAGCTACCACCACAGTAGGCTCTCAATCTCGGCATATGCATCTGTTTTGGGTTCATTGACATATTTGCAGTCAGCTTTCCGGTCTTCAATAGAGCGGTATGGGGCATGTGGGGGTCCCAGTTCGTCATATGGAACCGCATATTTCTGTCCCTCGGTACGCCGCTGTTCCTGCATCCAAGCTCCTTCAGATACGCTAGCTAACAGTGATGTACAGTCTGGTACGCAAATATTCAGCCCTTTTCTTAACACGAGACGTTGGCTGACGCGAGACATGCAGGTATGGCTTCACGGCCTGGGTCGGGGGAGAATGCGTCTATATCATCCTCCTCTCCTGGGACCCTAGACTCGGATCCCACGTCCCCAACGGCATGCCCGCAGAAACGGGCATGACCACAGCCCAGTTTGTTTCCTACATCGTCTTCAGTGTCATCTCCCTCCCGGTGATATGGATCCGCCCGCACCGCCTGGAAAAGTTCTTCCGCTTCGCCTGCTCCATCACCTTCGTTTTCTTCCTCGTCCTCCTCACCTGGGCCCTCGCAACCATGGGGCCCTCGGGCTTCGGTGACACGATAACCTCGGGCACAACTCTATCCAGCACCGAAGGGCCGGATAGTGTGGCCTGGCTAATGGTCTACGGAACTATGTCGACTATCGGGTCCATTGCGGCTGGAATACTCAACCAGAATGACTACTCCCGTTTCGCGACGTATCCGAAGTACGCCATTGTCGGCCAGGCCATCTCTTTCCCTTTCTACGGCATCTTCAGCTCCATGATCGGAATCCTCGTCACAGCTGCGACGCAGCACCGCTTCGGGGGCGAGGCCATCTGGAATCCGCCCACCCTCTTTGCCCAGCTCCTAGCCCAAAACGAGACAGCAGGAACACGAGCGGCTTGTTTCTTTGCAGGGCTGTGTCTTGTGGTCTCCCAGATTGGTGTCAACGTACCCGGTAATGCACTTGCCGGAGGCTTTGACCTGGCTGCCACATTTCCAAAGTATCTGAACACACGTCGAGGAGCATATATCACAGCCATATTCAGCGTCGTTGTTAACCCTTGGCGTCTCGTCAACACGGCAACGACGTTTTTGACCGTGCTCTCGAGTTATAGCGTCTTCCTTGCCCCGATGACGGGTATGATGATCTCGAGCTACTTGATTGTCAACAAGAGGAAAATCAACGTTGATGACTTGTACTGCGGAGATTCGGAAAGTATCTACTGGTATCATTCCGGGTGTAATTGGCGAGCAATCGTAACAGTAAGTCATCTCATCCCTTCAGAGTACCATGACGACTAACATATGCCAGTGGCTGATAGGTGTCGTCCCGTGCATGCCTGGCTTCGTCGCCGCAATTGACAGGTCAGTGACCGTTAGCGAGGGCGCCACTGAGCTATATTACATGTCGTATGTGTATGGACTCCTGTCGAGTGGCCTGGTATATGCCTTTTTGCATAGGTTCTTCCCAGCTAGGGCTTTAGATGTTTTTGTTAGAGAAGCTCCCCCTGCGCGGGAGCTCCTGAAGATGTACCGGGAGAAGTGGGATGTAACACCGGCCAATACTCCTGAAACTTTTCGAGTGCTGTCTGAACAAGGGGGTATGACTGCGCATGCTGCGTCTGTCCCAGCCACCAAAGAGGGCGTGTAAATGTTTATTATCACGGAATACGTAGTAGCTCAGCTCTCTAAATAACAATGTAATAGATGGATAAGGTCGATAGGATTAGTCTGTGGAGAAAACAAATCAGATGAAAGCCCACTGTACTATGGTGTCCCTGATGGAAGGCCGGCGTCACGCTGTATACGCGCAGCTTACCGACAGGAAAGCCGTCCAAGCCTCACATACCCGCGCTATCTATATGGAGCTAGGAAAAGACTGCAAAAACTCAGGCCCTTGGGAATAGGGGCTAAGATGAGATCGAAAGGGGAGCCCAAGAATATCAGTTGATGCCAAGCGCAGCCCCGCTCTAGGGTTACACTGCCAACCGTTTCTCGGTCAGCCACTAACAAAGACGACGAACATATACATAGACCAACCCTTGCGATGTTGGCCAATCCTTTGGCAATGGGACTAGACTCCCCGCTCTTTTGGACAACCAATTTCACCCCAACGCGCTATCATGACCCGCAATAGCACTCGTATCTCTCAACAACGCAGATTCAAAGTGCAGAGTAAGTTTGACAATGCCAGAGAATGAATGGAGGAGCCAGAAGAATAAACCCTGAGCCAGAAGAGGAAGACGGCCTGCGCCATTACTTCTATTCCGCTATGTAGGTGTCATCCTCCTTTGGAGATTATTGGTTTTACATTCAGAATAACCCATGGATATAGGGCTGTTCTGCAAAGCAAGGAATTTCGAATGCAAACCATCGGCCTTGCCTATCTCGAATTGCCTGCATGAAGTAGCCTTCGTCTCGGTAGTGGAATGAGAGGGCCATTCTATTGATGAGTGGCCAGGTCTATCCGACGCTATCGTGGCGGAGGACACTGCTTGCATAGACAATGCATCGTATCCCTACAACATACAAGACATAGAAGAGTGAGACCTGCCCACGCGGAGTAATCATCTGCTTCTTTAGCTGGGTGAGCACGAGGCGTGGACTTTGGAAGACAACAAAAACAGGACCTCAGACAATACTCCAATAACAGAGTCAAGCCCCCGGACTCCTCCACAGGGCACTTAACGCCCTCAGATGTATTCCTTGGATTTACCTTTCTGTGGACAACTCTAGCCGTTAGTGAACTCGAGACTATCAGCTAATCCAGTATCTCACGAATGCCGGGTTCGAGTTCACTCGAGGCCCTCAGGTAGACAAACAATTGAAGTATCCTAGATTATGGTCCGATCGAAAGATCTGGTCGGCCATTTCCGTCGAACTATCTCGGTCAAGGTCTGATCGACACATCCTGACAAACCTCAGCTTCGAGCATTCCGTACCAGGGCCTCGTCGAGAGTTTCGGATAAACCATACTTTCGATCACCCCTTACCAGGCTCTTGTCGAGGTCGTCGAGTTAACCTTAGCCTCGGCCAGCCCTGATTTGCAGTCTTATAACGGATTCCCAACCAGTGCTATATTTGCAAAGTGCGACAATATCTTTTCAGGAACTGTCAATTGAGAAGAAGAATGAGGCTCCGCAAAATCACCACCGGACCACCTCTTCCTGATAAACCCATTTGCTGTCCTGAAAACACTGGGATCCCACAACGGCCTGGCTCTGCCGGTCATTGAAGATAATGTATCGGCTACGAACTTTGTCCCATACCTCCTCGGGGTCGGCAAGCTTCGATGCATACGCATCCTCCGTTCTCCTTGCCCATTGGACAAGAGCCAGCGCTGCACGGCTGTCCCAAAGCCCATCAACCCGATGGTGGAGCTGCCGCAACGTTTCCTCAGCTGACGCACGTATTTCGGCATCGCGGCACTTATTGGCTGTCACTGTATCTTTATGATCAGGTCGATTGCCCGCGAAGTACCAAGCACCAGGGGTAAAGGAATACGTACCGAATAGAGGGAGTACAATACCGGATATGGTTAGCGGAGTGACTCTACGCGCTTGGTATGGTTTATCTACCAGGGCTTTTGCCAGATCCACGATATTTTTGAACCTGAACTCCATTTCCCGTAAGCTCTGGTAATCGTGATAGTGTGAGGTGTAGGTAAAGATATACGCATTGTGCCACTGTATCATAAGTGATGTTATAAGCGTGACCTTTTCCGGGGTACTGCATCTCGGATATTCTTCTCTCTGTAACACGGGCAGAAACGCGGCGGCCCAATCGTCGAGAATTTCTAGGAAGCACCGTCGTTCTGTTTGCCACTTGTTGTCTGGGGTCGAACCGTCGCTCTCCCCACCAGAACGTCGGCGAGAGGCTGAAGTTGAAAGAGAGACGGAAACCGCGTTCTGGGCAAGATCCAACCATCTAACAGCTTCTCTCAAACTGTCAAAGCTTCGTGGAAAGATGGACTTCAGGAATATCGATCGCTCAGCCCCGCCACGAGGGCGTACCTCACACTGTTGAAGTGAACGTTTCGGTGCAAGATGAACGTATGACACCGAGCTGCACCTTTGGAATAAGTGTATCATCGAGTCGTCGATGATGTAAGGGGCGGGCGAAGCGGCACATAAATCCAGGTCGACTCGATTCGCTTTAGATCGTAGAAACTCTTGAAGAATTCGTAACCCGTGCTCAATGTGGATGTGAACAGATTGATGCCTTCCATCCAGTAAATCGAAGCAAATAAAGAGGATGCAACACCGGAGGATGGTGCTTATGGTGCTTTCGGTGACGGCCATGGCAGTCACGGCGCGTAGTGAGCGGCCGTATCTCGACAAAGCTGTCTGGTAATGTGGATTTGACTTTGACTGCTTACAGGGGGACAAGTTGACGTGTTGACCGAGCGCAAACTTCAGGGCTCCCAGAGCAAGAACGGTCTCTCGCAGAACATCGTCCCCGAATGCCAATTGAGTAACTGCGACGGAGAATATGTCGAAGAGGTCATCACCACTAAAGTCCTGGCTTGTCAGGTGCCAAGTCTCGAAATGGGCCTTTTCGCAATCCGAGCGGAAGGGCGAGCAGCCGGAAGTTGACCTAATAGATGGCACACCGATAGCCGGAAGCAAGGGACGGTGTGCCGCGGGTTGCGTCTTGAAGTTTCTCTTGCCGTAACCGCCGCATGTGACTTTCAGTTTGAGGCAGCGGATGCAAGACGGTCGGGTCTCGTCGCACTTCACACGCCTCTGTCTAGTTTACGCAAGCATCAGCTCCTCCTCAGAGGCAGAACAGACTTGTACGAGAGGTTACAATGACTCTGCGGGACTCACTTGCCTAGTATCTCATTTATCAGAGACATGTTCGTTGTTTACCTCGCGACAGTGACAAGCAGGGCGCTTACATGTGTTACATCCTGTGCGGACTTTGGCGTGCGCATTCCGCGTGGATGGTGGGCGCGGTTGCGAGGGTGATTGGAGTCGTACGGAGAAGCATTTCACATAGTGTTTCTCCATATCTCAAGGTGGAATCGATAGGTCCATGTGACACAAGAGAAACTCGGAATGCAGATCGTCGCGAGGAATGGTATTATCCAAGGCCGGACGACGAAATGGGGAACCCGAGTGGCGGGCTCTACGCCTGGGAAGAAATAGGAAACACGGCTGAATACAGGGCTTTTCGGACCGAACTGTTCCGGTCCACGAAGGCAGGCCCCCTGTCCTCGCCGCCCTCATTTATTTCAGCTGGCGCTGCGCTGTCACCCCCCAGAGCAGGGGAAACCCTACCACGACCACGTTGAATGGATGAGCTTTTATCAGGTGTCTTTTCGGACAAGGGTTCCTTGCGATGTCGGCACATCCCTGCCCAGAACCTAGGGCTGATGTCCCTCGTTGGAACTGACGTGACTCAGCGACATGATTGAAAACTTTCTCTCGCCGGGAAGAGGCCAGGCATGTTCGGCTTCTCTCACTGGCGAGGGGCTCATCCACGGCCTGGGCCCCAGGGGAGGGCTGGGGGGAATCTGGGCCGTTGTGCAACCCAGGGCCAGTCCGCCATCTGCCATTGTCTTGTCTTCTGTAAAACGATTAAAGTCTCCTATACTTGGGCATCTTATACTGGTGACATATTTCGATTGCTCCGTCTCCTACACCAGCGCCAATACAAACCTCGATACCCAGCCTTCGTTCCACCCTTTGAGATTGGGGCAGTTTGAGAGGGGCTTGAATTACGGTCAAGCCACTAGTCGTAGTCACTTTATCAGTTACTTTCCAAAGTATACAATGGAAAACCACCCCACTTAGACACACTGCCGGGTGAGTCCCGGCTAGCGCTTAGAGTTCAATGGACAGCGGTGCTAGCTCAGCCGTAATCGGCAAGTAGGTCCGTGATATATTGTGGCTAAGTACGAGAGAAGTTTATATTCACCACGCTCAGTCTCCGGCAGAACTAGTTTGCCCTCCCCGTCCGCCTCCCCCCCTTTTCCTCAGGTAGGTGCAAACAGCCTGGAGCATACCTGGTGCTTGGAGACATAGTTGACTGACACGTAAGACTATGTGCTCCGAAGACCAGCCAGGTTCAAACGACGGACTGGGGTTTCGTATCAAACTTTCAAGTGTAAAGGCGAAGAGAAAGACAAGGCTAAACGCTCTGGTATCTGGCTGGAAGCGGCGTCATGGTTCAGGCTCCCCAGAAGTCGCACTTGATGCACCCGATCTTGTCGTTCCAATCAAAGCTTCTAAGGTCCCGAAGTCCGGGGTACGTGATGTCAAGGGCAGACGCCCAGTTCTCGTTCCAGCACCCGTTGGCGTCGAAGTGGCTATGCGCAAGAGGTTGTCAGTTATTATAAACCGCCAAATTATCGATTAGGCGCAGGGGTGAGGGATGAGGATGCAGAAGTGAGGACGAAAAAGGAAATCGACGCTACATACTCCCAGGCCCAGCAGCTGGCGCCCCAGTCACCTCCGATGCTGGAGATGCGGTTGTTCAAGCTCAGGCCCTCGACGTTAAACCACTGGCCGTTGGAGACGACGTAAGCGGCACAAGGCTCCGCGAAACCGACGTTGTCACAGGCCCAGATGTGCCCTGGGTTCTGGCGCTTCAGCTTCGCCGCGTCGGTCCGCAGGTCCACAAAGGTTTTGTTGGTGACATCAATGCCCCATACGGTGGCGAGATCAACGTGGCGTGCAGAGAGGTCGGCGGCGGGTGTGACGGGCGTGGCGAGCACGGCCGGGACGACGGCAGCGAGGGCGATGGCGATTTTGGACAACATGATGCTTCTGAGGAGAGGCCGGTGGACTAATTTTCTGGCGAGGGCTTTTGTGTTGTTCAGGAGGTCTGCAGAGGAGGTGGTTTTAGATGATCTGGTGCTCTGAGGATATTAACAGTATTCGGTGACCTCAACGGCGGCCACTGCCGTATTTATACACGAGGGCCGTTACATAGGGAGTCTAAGAATCACTTCGACTTCAAGATGAGCATGCCTATTATCACCGCATTAAGGTAAGCATACGCCAAGCAGCTAACCGTACAATCCCAGGCTATCAAGGTTAGGGTTGATGATGGTTGGGAAGGTAGCCTGAGCAGTATCGACGCCTCTACCAACATAGCAATTGTGGCCGGTTGATTGAATAGTAGCGGTTCGTGTGCAAGGCTCTTGACTCGGATTCAACTCATGTTCTGAGAAATAATTGAATTTAGCAGAGTAACTGTCAAGTGGGTGGAGTAGCATTTTCAGCCCCGGGGGTCGGAAACGGAAACATCGTACTTGGTAGCCAATCACGGGACTTCTATTTTAGTGCTAGCCTTACGACTGTCTGAAAACGCTGCGGGCTATTATCTCACGTAAGTTTCTTAGCTGGCGGGGCTCTTTGACGTGACAGCGTCACATTCGGCATGTTGGTATTCTTGACATAAACAGGCGAGCGAAAAGAAAACCTAGTGATAGGCTGATTAGTACGAGTTGGCCAGAACTAGAAAGCCGTTTATGCAGCTGTTACCCACAAAAGATGGCCAGTTGTAGAACTAGAAAACCGTTCACATGGCTGCTACCTACGGAAATGGTGAGGTTCTTATCACCATAGGCAACTATACTCCACCGGGGTCATAGATGTTACTGTGATGTACTCCCCAGTTTCTGCAAAAGTAGTAGAATTCATAGAATCTTGGCAGGAGAGGTACGAATATGGACAGCTCTGGATGTTCCAGTACTTGACACAGAGTGGGAAATCAGTAGAAATCTGAGAACTTTTTCATGTCTCTCATGTACACAGGGCTTGTAACGAACTAACCATTAGAACCCTGGAGGAGGTGTATTACGGAAAAGCGGCCTTCCCTAGAGAGCAGCATGAGCTCGCAGACCACGCAACGGGCTAGTTACAGCGAGAGCTGGACTCCCAAAACCTGGCGAAGCTGCAAGCATCCCTGTTATTACTGCACATGATGTCTAGCAACGTTGACAGCATCACGCAACCGAGGACTTGGACGTCTACAGCGCTGGCAGCCGCAAGCGCTCGGATGAAAGGCCCGCACCAGGACGCGGAAACATGGAACATCCGGATGTGAAAGACGAGGTTGCGAAAGAAACTGTTGCGGGCGACCTACCTAGCTGACGCGTGGTCTGCCGTTTGCCACGGGGACCCACCGCATATCTCCCCTGCGTTGTTCAGGACTTCAAACATCACCATGGATGATTCGTGGAGTAATGAACCCGTGCCCAAGGATTTGTAGTATCTCGTAGACGCCGAACGTGTGAGATTCCAACTTACAAGGTAGCTACGTTGCCAAGTCAGCCGTATTTTGCGAGAGTTGATTGACTACAGCTTGTGAGCATCTATCCTACCTGCTGATTCTGACAACAAAGAGTCAAGCTTCTCCAGTCAGGCACCTCGACTGCTACCTTCGAAGTCGCGTGACTTGGAAATGAAAAGTCATCGACGCCTGCAAGATGCTTCTCTCTTGATGTCTGGCGTTGTCTCCTCCAGTTAGTGGCCATAGATTTTTAAGTAATGGTTGGTATCAGGAAAATGCCTCCACTGTTTAGTCCTCAGGGGTCTTCAAGTAGCTGATGGGATCAGTACCAATTTATCTGGCTTACTATGGTTAAACACAGGTGAACCGTGCCGAGATTGAAACGTTTACTCCCATTACCCATTACGATGATATCATACATGCCAGTCGTGTCGTTCCCCTACCATGCATTCGTGTTCGCCTCCATTGAATATCAGGATGAGCCGGAAAAATCATACCTACATCAACTCTCCTGCTCCATACCCTCCCGAAGGATTTCAATTTGCTTCTTGATCTCGACCCACAGCACCAGCTTCTTAAGGTCCTCATCATCCGAGGAGTCCACCACACCAAGCCAGTCGTCCTCAAGCTGCTCCGTCAGAGCCTGGACACTGTCACGCTTGATGCTGTCTGACCGGCGCGCAATGGCGAGCAGAGCAGCGACAAACGCCTCCTGAATGTAGGCAAAACTGAATTTGTCGGTGATTTTTGAGATGGCATCACACAGTTTGTCGGGAAACTCGATATCCTTGTTGGTCTTCAGCTTCTTCTGCCAAAATTGGCAGTAGGCGATGCGCTGCTCGAAATTGGGGTCGGGGAAGAAGTACTTTCGGTCGAAGCGCGACGGGCGTTTCTGTAGCAGGTTAGCCGGTCACTTTTTTATTATTGTCCTAAGAGCAAGAGCCCTACCGAAATGCCTGGATCAAGGCGGTCCAGGTGGTTGGTGCTGCCAATAATGAAGATGCCATCGTTGGACTTGAGGCCATCCATCTCGTTGAGGAAGTAACTTCTGACGTTCTCGGAAACGATGGTGTCGAGATCTTCCAAGACGAGGTAGCAGGGCGCGTACTCCCGCGCCTTGCCGAAGATCTGCTTGATGGAATACTCGGGCCCCATGTAAGATACCAGCGTCCGCACGTACAACGTCGGGATTTTCTTCTGGTAAAGCATGTTCATCGTCGCCTTGATTGAGATGGTCTTGCCGTTGCCAGGTGGTCCGTAGTAGATCAGGCCGCGCTTCCAAGGCACCTTGAGGTTCTGGTAGGTGTCTCTTGAGTTGTAGAATGACAGATGATCCTCGATGAGACCCTTCTTCATGTTCTCGTCCAGAATGACGCTGTCCCAGGACGCATCGCGGAAGCTCTCGAAGAGCTCGCGGCTCTTTTGCCAGTAACCTTCGTCGAATACCCAGACCTCCTCGTGGAGATCAGTGCTCCATTTCCCGGCGGCGAGTACCAGCTGATCGACATGATACGTTTCGGGGGACAGAATATAGTAGTTCTTGATCGAGGGGTAGGAAGCCGTTCCGTCACGGCCATCGACGAGGTAGACGATGAACTCATGTTCCTTCCACTTGTACAGGTACTTGCCGAAGATTGTCGCGCTGGCCAGCCCACCCTGGTTTCCATCGAGGCGCTTGGCTGGGGGGAGGTAAATAAGCCACTCGAGCGATGAGGGGAGGTTGGCGCTCTTGTCCTCGACAACCTCGAAGCTGGCGTGCCCGGCCTGCGCGAAGGCCAGCAGGTTGCAGTCATTACCATAGCCAAGGGATTCGGGCACTACAACGATCTCGAGGTGCGGGTACTGCTCCTTGAGCGCCTTGTAGACAAAAGCGTCGGTATTGACGCGCTTCGCGCTCGAGTGCTTGAAAAACTCCTTCGTGACGCCATCGCCGGTACCTGGCTCCGAATCCCGCGTGGTGATGCGGGGAGCATTGGAGCTGGTGTGGGGATATGTGCGACGGGGCAGGGCGGCCGCTCTGGGAGCAAACGACGGGTTCTGGAACGCGTCCGGACTCCAGATATCGTGGCGAGGCATAGGTAGAGAAGGCATTTCGACTTTTGTATGAAACTGTTGGCTCGTCGGTTGGATGATCCGAGATGAGATGGAGTGGGATAAGATGGAAGTTGGAGAGCTGGAGGGAGCTAAGATGAGTTGAGCTGAGCTGCGGGGAAGGGGAACACGCTCAGACCATGTAGCTCAGCTTACCTAGCTGCCTAGCTCCAAACATTATGACGACGGCCAGGTTAACTGTTGCCTAACGATCGTCGTGCAGGTCGGAACGAGTGAATCCGGGGGACGGGGGGGTCTGGAGCCATTTAGGAAGTTGTTTGGCTGTGCCGCCGCCCCTGTGGTGAGACGACGTCGCGCTATTCGTCAATTCTCGAAGCAATGACCCAGGGATAGCTGCTGCGCCACCATCCGTCTTCGTCAGCTAGGATATCCCGGGCGCGTGGGGTCTCACGAGCATCTTGGCGCGTGGAGCCGGCCGATACATCGTCTATCTTATCTGCTCACCATCGTATCAGTCACGCCTAGGTTCTGCATGCTTGTTGTACCGAATTTCATTCAAGGAGATGATACGTTGCCATTCCGGCTTATCTCGGAGTTTGAAATGTCTTCTACCCTTTCCAAGGCTTCATTACTTAGTAGTTGCAATGTAACCGGATGGTCCGCAGCGACCGGTGTATGCAAGGCCATGAAGCAATGAGATAAGTGGAGCGCCCGAGATTGGAGGCGTATAAGGGCAAGTCAACTTGGTGCGTGAAGAAGACAAGCCGCTAATAGTGGATGGCGTCCAAGTCTGGAATTAGTGTTCTAAATCTTTCCTACCACTCATGCCAGACGATAAATATTGAGATCTCTTCGCTAATGATCATTTGCCCTGCGTGTTTGTGGCAGGTGCAAGGGCAAAATTACTACTCTTGAATAGCCAAGAACGGGAGACTTTAACAGGTCTGACCACAGTTTTCCTTTCTTTTCCAAACTCAGTTGCCGCTGCCCAGCTGATTCAGATGAGTGTGTATCGAAATTGGCGTAGAGCTTTGCAATCGCTAGCCGTTCAATACTCCGCGCCAAGTTGAAACCTGTAAACACCCTGGGCCGCTTCCAAAGGCGAGGAGGAAATGCTGTTTCGAATTCCCGCGTTTCTGCTTCCCAGTGACCTTAGAATCACTGTTTTCGCATTCAACACTGAGGCGACTACATATCTGGCAAACTGGAGATGTCACTATCATACTGGGCTGAGTTCGGGGTTACGCCAATCTTTCACCCATGGAAGACTTTAAGCGTATGAACCGCGTCCATAGATTATTCCCTTTCTGAGACCCGGCGCTCGAGTGAAGAGCCAGTTGGGAAAGCAAAATCGTATCGTCTCAAGAACGACACCGTCAGGAAACTGTTAGCTCTCTGGAGACATGGACAGTTAACTTTGAGATTAATTCTAAACCGTTTTGCGCCGACAAATCACAATACCTAAACCTTCAACAGAGTACTATCCACTCGTTAGTCTAGTATCGTATCTCTAATACCACACAAGGAAGGCTCGATATTCTTTAAAAGGTGAATGAAACTAGACATGTACAATGAAAAACCCTGAAATTATATAGAGCTGCATCTGCGGCGCAGCATGCCGTGTACAAGGAAAACAAATACCTGTCCACGTGTTGGAGCTGTCTGCGCGGTGATTGATCTGCTAAGCGTGACCCAGGTCGTCAAGGCCTCACTGGCGCATCAAGCCACCGTTGTTCTTTCAACTTCATGTGGCAGCCGATACCTCGACAGACACATTCATCATTATCGTTCTTCTGACGGAAGCCTGGCCATCGGGGGAACTTTTGGTCTCCTCTCCGCTTCAACTTGCTTCCATACCGCATGCCAATATTAAGCCGCTTTGCCTTACCGTCCCCCACTTTGCCACGCAGAGCTTGGCGCCATAGATTCCGACCCAGAACGAAAACCTCACTCATACCCTTGAAGGTATCCCTTATTGTTCATGCCGAACTCGTCAGACTACTCCGTCGGCTGAATATGTGCCCTGAGTACCGAGTATGTTGCGGCCCAAGCTTTCCTCGATGAAGTACACGATGCCCTGGATGAATATCTGCAGGGAGACGATGACCACTACACCCTGGGCGTGATGGAGAAACATGATGTTGTGATCGCCGTCATGCCTGATGACGAGTACGGGACTGCCTCCGTCGCGGGTGTTGCAAAGGATATGCGCCGTACTTTCACAAACTTGAGGGCCAATCTTATGGGCGGCATTGGCGGGGGCGTTCTTAGTCGTGAATGATATCCGGCTCGGGGATGTAGTTGTGAGTACACTCCGTGGCGGAAAAGGCGGGGTGTACCAGTACGATTTCGGGAAAAGCATTCAGAATCGTAACTTATTGACAACTGGATTCTTGCACCAGCCCCCGACTGTTTTGTGGACAGCAGTCAACGGCCTTAAAGCCCAATACGAGACCGACAGCCATTAACGCCGTCTTCGCCAGAAAGCCGAAACTATGCAAGAATTGTCAGCGGCCTGGGACGAAAACGGATCGCCTGTATCATAGCGATTTCATACATCAAGATAACGATCGTCATTGCTTGATATTTGTGGGTGCGAGTCATCAGATTGGTCAGAAGAACCCAACGAATTCTTGATGAAAGCTTGAGTATACACTACGGTTTGATTGCAGCGAATCAGCTGATAAAAGACGCTTCTATTCGTCACAAACTTGTCTCTGATGAGGGTTTCATGTGTTTTGAAATGCAGGCTGCTGGGCTTCTTAACAATTCTTCATGTCCGGTCATCCGTGCTATCTGAAATCACTCAGACACCCGTAAGAACGAAGCATGGTAAGGGTATGCTGCTATGGCAGCTGCTGTATACCCCAAAGACCTACTGTCGCGGGTCACACCTGGCAGAATCCAGAGCGACAAGAGGACAGATGCTGAGATTCAAGCGTCTGGCAAGCCGCTTTTGTTAAGAAAGTACATTTGGGAGTGTTGCTGACAGATGTCATGTTCAAGTCTTGCAAGCCATGGAAAACACAAACGAGTATTTCAAAGGCATCAATACTCGCCTGATACGTGAGAAAGCCAGAAAGATTAAAAAAATGGTTGACTGCCAAGGATTACAGTCTTCAGCAGAGTGACTTTCTGAGCAAACGTCAGGATAGGACATGTCAATGGTTGCTCGACTCCAGGAAATATCGTACTTGGACCCGGGAAAGGACTCACGCTCTTTTGACCTGGGATGCGAGGGGTGGGGAGACAATTTTCACCTCAGTCGTGGTCGATGGCCTCTCTCAACGATTTCGCAAAGATGACACCATTATGATCGCTTACACCTACTGCGATTACCAAGAGGAAACTGATCAGAGCTTCAGACAAGTTGTTGTCAACTTTCTCAAATAACTGCTGCAGGATCAGTCTTTGCTTGCTGTTGTGAGGGACCTTTATGACAGGCATAATGACGGGCGAACTCAACTTTCTGCCAACCAAGCCGGATGTCTGAGCTACAGGACTATGTCAGCAGGGATGCTGGGCTGCAGCGTGAAATCAGACACGGGATTGTCAAAGCTACTGGTGGCACGTAAGTCGCAACTCAAATTCAGCCGGTGCATGTGCCTGAACTGGCCTTCTCAGGTTCCTGCTCGCCGAGCTTCATATTGACACATTGACGTGGAAAAAAGCGTCAAGACCATACGGATCGCTATACAGGACCTGTTGGCTGGCACTCAAGCATACGATCAACTGTATCAGGATGTCATGGAAAAATAAGCACCCAGGGACAAAACCGAAAAGAATTCGCTTTGTGGATACTCTCATGGCTTGTTCATTCAAAGAGAATGCTCAGAATATCTGAGCTGCGGGAATCTCTTGCCTTTAGGATCGATTCGACCATATTGGACAAAACGAACCTTCCAGTGGCGGAGGACATCATATTCGTTTGCGCCAGAATCTTTGCTATAAACCATGGTAGCAACACCATACGCCTCGTTAATTTCACATCCAGAGACTATTTCGAAAGGACAAGTGGAAGTGGTCAAAATATTACTTCGTTCTGGCGCCAGTCCCAGCTTAAGGGACTAGATCAGCCAGTTCGCTCTAAAAGCGGTGGAGACGCCGGGGGCCCTCTGCGAGGCAATAATGAAGTTGAAAGAGTGGTCGAACTAGTTACAATTGCATCATTATTGATTGCTGGAATACTGCTGGTAGATGGCCTGGATTACGGTTCTTGGAAGTTGAGCTCTCAGGTCGTAGGTATCTCGCAGCTGATAACTCAATGATACTGGAAAGGGGCGGGGTTCAACCC
>JAIMZG010001414.1:0-14549 GCA_020466075.1 Colletotrichum coccodes
CGATGAGGAGAGAGAGAGAGAGAGAGAGAGAGAGAGAGAGAGAGTGGCGCATTGACGAGCGCTTCCTTTACTCGTCCCTCTTCCGCTTGGATTCGGGGTTCTGGTGAGCCTCAGGGAAACTAAAGAATAGAAATCCGCTAGGCCGGAAGACGGTATTTTCGTCCCAAGTTTAGCTCAGAGCCCCCTTACATGTGAAGGTTTGACGTACATTCGTCCGTTCTTCTGCGCCCGGGAAAGCACGTTTCTTTGTGCGAAGTCGGGACGCTTCGATCCCCGATAAGGCCGTGGTTCCAGCGTCAGACTTCAAGAGAGCTTCAATCCGGCCCTGAGCAATCGGAACGACGGGGAGGAGGGAAATCTCTGACACGCTAGAGAAAATGAAGTGAGGATTGACCCTCTGACTGATAAGCTGGAGCGAGTTGAAGCAAGACTATGAGCTTTCCTTTCGGTCAAGCGTCCGCGGGGTTAGGAATGCCGGACTAACCCCAGAGATGAGTGAACCTCGACAACGCATGTCAATGCAGCGCTGCCGAGGTGATTGCATGCATGTCTCAATAAGCTCTCTAGACGACCGTCTCTGCTTGAGGATTCAGACGGCTGATATGGAAGTTTGTCTAGAATCTGAGGATCGGATTGACCTCCTTCTAGCCCTGCTGACCCTGCGCCGACTTCAAACACGAGGCGCTCACCTTGGTAGTACACGGGTGTGAGGCACGGACTACACGTGGAGGAGGCTTGCCATAGACTGACCGTTTTCCGTACAAGAATTGATGGACATGAAACTTTTCGTTTGAGATTGCATGTTTTTATCATTTTATGAGACCATGAGCGTTCGCTTTTGGGGCTCGAGTCGCTGGGGCTTCAAAGTGTTTGTGACACGGCCAACCCGGTAAAGGGGTGAGAATCTCGAGGTTTTTCTTTGATTGCCTTGTCCGGCCTCAGGAAAGAATGCCAGCGTGTTGTGGCGAGGAAGGCCAGTAAACAGAGTTACGCCACTGGAAAGCCACAAACTAGCATGATTTACTTACGTCAATACGCGAATGAGAGGGAAGCTGAGAAAGGCCTAGTAACGGCTTTGTAACAAACGATAGCTTTGTTTTGCTGTTGGGTTGCTAGCCGGGATCTAAGATCAAATCCGGAACTCAATGCTCAACTTGTTTGTAACATCAGCATTCGGGAGATGTAGAAGAATTGGCATGTAAGCTTGATCGGATGTCTGAGGCAAACCATTCTATAACATGTGTAGTGTATCTATAGTACTCGCAGTCAAAGAAACAAAAACATCTCTACAAACACCGGAAAACCCCAGAATCTGACTTGCAATGCCATTCTCAACGTCGCCTTGCAGTAATTTCGCATTAGAAATTGCTTTTTGCTGGGATGGCAGTCTACTGAGGATTGCAGCCAAAGCCATAAAAATAGCCATCGTAGTCCCCCCGTCTTTCTCTGTTTTCATGAAAGGGTGTCAGCCTTTTGTCTAGATCGTCGAAGTTAAATTACTCAGAACCTACATCAGACTTTCAGCTCCCACGCAGATGTTGATTTGCAGCCCAAATGTCTCTGGTTTACATGTAACAGATTTAGATACGTGTGGAGCAGTACGGCCAGAGATCTGCACAGTAAAGTGCCGAAAGTGTACTAAGTCGAAACAATTAACTATATCTTTCGCAAAAGACCAAGCTGATCCACTGCCGAAATCTATATGTTGACTCAATATCCATCCAGATTACACCAGGTGGATTTCCATTGCGACATCGTCCTGTCCCCCGATCTGATGCACGATGGCACTAGCATCAACCTGGGACGGCAATTAATTGTTCAAGTGGGATGGCTGACCATTCATTTAACAATACCCGAAGTATACCCTTAGTTCGTATTCGACGGTTTCTGCGCGTCAGCCAATGTCTACGATGTATTCATGTTGTGGCGAAGCAACTGCTCATCCAAAACCACAGCGGAGCAACAAACATGTCGCAGTTTTCACATATCCAAATGGTGTCATTGTCACAAGGAGAGTGCTTCGTAATCACCCAATAGAAGGAAGCTTAAATCATGGTATATGCAGGCTTAATGCTATTCAAGGTACTATGTACAGGAATACAGAATTTGAGACCGAGTCCCAAAAAAAGTTGAAACTCATGCCTCTAGAACCGTGCACCGGGCAGGACGCAGTAAGCCTGGATTGCACATCTGGTGTCTAATGTAAGAAACAACTCCCATTCTCGACCGTGAGACCATCATGCTTGATAAAAGACCATCAATGATGGCGTAGTACAACTCTCTCCTCCTCACGGCTACGCTACACGCGCTTAGTGGGCAGAGCGGCGGGCCTTGCGGGAGCGGCGACGCTTGCAGCCGGCGCTGGGGGCCTTGGTGGGAGTAGCAACGGGAGCGGCAGCAGAGCTGGAGGCAACCGGGGCAGCAGAGCTGACGGAGGTAGCCAGGGTGGTGGGCTGAGCAGCAGCGCTGGAAGCGACGGGGGCAGCAGCGGTGGTGGCAACGGGGCCTTGGTGGAAGAGGCAACGGGGGCAGCAGAGGAGGGGGCAGGGGAAGAGCCGGAGCCGGAGCCGCCGGTCCAGACCTCGGGGCCGGGGATCTTGTAAGAGGAGGCGTCAGAGCCGTAGAGGTCGTAGTGAATACCAGGGTCGGCGTAGGTGTAGCCGGTGTTGAAGTCGAAGTTCTGGGGGGGAACGTCGGAGCCGGTACCGGTGATCTCGAACTGGGCGCAGGCCGGGTAGAACTGGGCACCGCGGGCGGGGTTGACGTCGTAGGTGGTGTCGGACTCGTGGTGGGCAATGATCTCCTGGCGGATGAGGTACTTGCCGGCCTTCAGGGTGTCGGGAATGTGGACCTTCTGAGACTTTCCGCCGTCGGCAACAAGAGTCTCAACAGCCCACTTGCCGTTCTCGTAACCCTTCTCGTCAATCTTGGTCCAGATGGGACCAGTGCCGTCGGTCGCGGTGTAGGGGGCGATGTAGGTGATGACGGGACCCTTGTGGGAGAGGTCGATGATGTCGTCACCACGAGAGTTGTGGTACCACTCGAACTGGAAGTCATCACCAGCGGCAGCGGGGACGAAGTCGTCGGCGGCCTTGCCTCCGTTGACGTTGCAGACGATGGCAGGGCTGGTGAGGTCCTTGACGGGAGAGTTGGAGGGGGGGCTGCGGATGTACTTCAACGGGCCGTTGCCGGTAGGACGGCCGTCACCAATAGCCTTGTCGTTGACGAAGACGTCGATGGTGAGGGTGTGGGCGGCAGAGTAGCCGACGAGGGTGGCAAGAGCAGCAGCGGTGAAAGAGAAACGCATCTTGACGGTTGTGATGGGGTTTCGGGGTAAGAAAGTTGTTTGGTTAGAAGTGAATGTGGTTGAGGTTGTGCTTAGTGAGCGTGGGCGAACGTCTAGTTCGTAAATGAGTGTATGGCACAGCCAACAAGAGAGAGACTTTGAGTACAGGGAAAGAATGACACCGATGTAATGATGGAGAACGAGAGGAAACGAAATCAATTGACGACGAGTGGGATGGAGAGAGTTTTATAACATGTGCGCCTATGTTGTGGTGTCGACCCCTCCCACATCCTCAAACGCCGCCTGAGTTGTACCCATCTCAGAGCCGTCTCTCATCTCTCCTGCCTCAATCTCGAATCACCTATGCCCATCTCCGGCCCAGGCCCATTCTCACCGCACTAAATCAGGGTAGGCAGCCAATCTAGGACTGCATGCCGTCTCCTCATCGCGCGGCTAGAGCTGGCGATTCCGTCAGTTGCCCAGCAAGCCAGCCTGGCAGGGTCCCTGGCTCCCCTGAGCAGCGTCCCGTCCAACAACTCTATCCGTATTTGCGCATCAATCCGCAATACAAAGTGTTGATGTGGACTCGCGGAGGACATGGGGTTACCCTGGTAGGATGTCGTCCTCAATGGGGCCTTTCGTCTCATGTTTTTCTCCTGCCAAGAGCTGCAGGAACGCTGCAGCAACGACGCAAGAGGAGATGAGGCTAATGGGTCCCTGTCGTTCGGCGGCAACCGAGGATGGGTGCAATTAATGAAGCCGTTGCGATTAAAGTAAGGATGGGGTTATGAAACATGCAAACAGGATGACAGTGGATTGCGGCGAGCCCCCCTGCAGAAGCGCGGCCAACCCAAACAACCTGTTTGGACCTTGTTCCCAGGGTTGGGACGACTTAACGACCCCGTTGAATGGCCACGCCCCTCCCGGTCCGACAGGGGGCCCTCGAGGGGCCTTCCCCAAGGTGGTCAAGCACTTGCTTGAGAAACATGATCGAACAAATAGAAAACTCCTCACTGGTGGCTCGCTGTCCACCAGTGGGCGCTGTCAACTTTGCTTCCAAGGAGGTGGTGTTCTGGAGAGAACTAAGAAGGAAGGACATGACCGCCCCAGTTTCAGGTCATTGATGCACGGCGCAACGCTAGTATCGGTCATCACAAACCAGCCAGGGATGTACTCAAGGACTCAGGTCAGATCATGAACCAACTCGGTACTAACTGACAGATCCGGGCCTGGTCATGCTTGTCTTTGTTACTGAACTCAGTGGATTGATGCTTTAAGAGGGTATCACAGGAGGGCGTTTCGCCCGCCGCCGATGTTTCTAGCATGCATATTGTGCAGTGACGGCAACGAAACTCGCCAGTAGAAGGGGAGACGTTCGGTGTGCAGGGGCCGTGAGGATAGGAGAGACGGGAAGGAAAGCGAACCGAAATTGAGTGCGTGAAAAAAATGCGTCGGAGCCGGACCCGCGGATTCGCATCAATAATCAGATATCGGGCCTGGAAAGTTGGCTGGGAGCCTCTGCTGGCCCGAGCTCACACGAGATGAAATGAGAGTCCAGCCTCTTGGTCCCGCCTGTCTTCCAGGCTTCTCGTGTGCTCGTCCTCGAGACCTTCTTAAATCCCGAGCCAAGCCTCGAGACCGAGAGGGTCGGCTGGACTGATGTGCCGTCTTGGTGAGGGGATGTGCTGACGACGACGACGGTGCCGTCCAACGATTGTGCGTTGCATGATCTCCATCTCGGTTACATCCCAGATTGCGGTCTTTACCACAAACCGGCCAAGATTGTCAATGCCACCTAGATGCTGCGGTTGACTGCTGGTCGTCGTTGTGACTCTGTCTGTCTGCGACGTGGGCTGGCCATAGAAAAAGTCTGACCGCCCCAGGGACCCGAAGACCACTTTATTCCTTCTTTCCTAGTGCTCGCCCGTATTCCCAGCCCAGTATGCAGGTGGGTGAACTTGGACGAAGCCTTGGGTGATGGAGTCTGTGGGTAGAAGGACAGAGAACTTCTGAACTGCAGAAGTGCCACTTGGGCTGACAAGCAGACTCGGCGAAAACAAAAATAGGGGCCAGCTCCAGGCTCGTGCAGTAGGCCTTCGCTAACGCGGAGCAAAAAACCCCTCTGGCCTGCGAGTGACGAACCGGCTGGGGCATGGCAATCTCATTTCACAAGAACCTGGCAGATCCGCAAGAGCGTTGGTGACGATGCCTGCTAGTAGGGACTCCGGCGGCGCAGGGTTATTACTGTGGGTGGCCTGCAACAGGAATCGGTGCGTTTGTGGTCGGTAATTTTCTTCCCTTCCACCGCTCATTTTTTGCGGTGGGAGTCGACGCGAGTTCAGTTGTGACTGCGGTTGCATGATGCGTGTTTGTTTCGTCAATTTCCAGGCGCCTGGCTGCACCGGCCGGTGCAGGCAGAGTCTCTTCCGCGGGTTCCGAAGAGCGGCGAGCCGCTGATAAGTGCGAACCCGACAGATGGTGTTCAGTCTGCAATTCCTGTAAGCGCGACTAATCACACGTGCCCGTGGGCTTGACTCTGAGATTGAGGAGGAAGGAGCCTGTGGTTGAGGTTTGATGTGTGGCAAAGTGTGAGACACGGGGGGCTGACAGCGCTTCTGAGTCGGGTCGGTGCAAGATTGGTGGTTGATGGGTCCTCAGAAGCAACGGCGTGTCTCTCTTACATTTGCCCTCCACAGGTCGGACCTTGGCACCGACATACCGTGCCAAGTTAACAGATGCAGCGGTTGGAACGTCCCGGTGGGAGGGGAGGTCTGGCCATGCGTCGACAAACTATACTACGTAACATAAACCCAAACGAAAAAAACCCCAATTTAGAAAAGGGGCTTACTCAGTGCGGCCGCGGGTTCGAGCTTGACAGACACCAAGCTCTCCGAGTGAGAGTGAGATTGATAGTAATGAGTAACATGGTAAGCGAACGGTGATAGAAAACATATGAAGTTGAAATAAAGACCATGGGTATGAACTGATATGATATATTGTCGCATCTACCTCAACGATAGAGTTTCTAAAAACCTTGAACTTTACCGAGGACAGACTCGAGTTTGTCGGTAAGATCGGCCGCAGACGGCACAAATTGCCGGATTCCCTCCCACCTTCAGGTTTCGCTGTTTAGCGCAGCGATCTCATGCCGTTTAATAGGCAGAGTCAATCATAGAAGCGGACCTTAATGTTCTTGTGTCCACCGCGCATTGCCTGTACTGCCCAGGCTGCTTCTGCTGCCCACACTGCACAGCATCTGTATTTTTTTGTCAACTTGGCGCGTGCGGCGCGGGGAAAAATTGGTATTCGTAAGGGGCGACATCTTTGGGGTATGGGAGCCTGACAAATCCAACCTGAGTGCCAAGGCACCAAAAAGCTCTTATCTTATCACAAAGTCCATTTGCAGCGATCGTCACGTCGTCACGTCACTGCATCAAATGTTTGTCGCATTCTGAACTAGCAGCAGCGCATCGCATTTGCTGCGACCACCCCGCAATTGACCCGACCAACTCGAATCGAAACCCTCATCCCAAGCTCCGGCAATATTCACGATGTCCTCCAACCCGCAAGAGCCTGCGACGGGCGCGCCCGAAAAGGTCGATGAGTCGTATGCCGAGAGCAAGGCCAAATTCGAAAGGTAGGCCTGATCTATGCACGGCCTGCACATGGGAGGAAGTCAATTGACATCCGAGGATAGCAAAGCGAAGAGCGAGTACTTCGATCCTTGCCAGGAGCTCGCCCAGAAGAGCATCAAGTGTTTACACCGTAACGGCGGCGATAAAACCATGTGCGGGGACTACTTCCAGTAAGGACCTCTTTCGTTTTTTTCTTTTCTATATCCATTCTCCCGGATGGGCGACAACCTATGATTTGTTAATACTAACATCATTCAAGAGCGTATAGAGATTGCAAGAAAGCCTGGGTTCGTCATCCCTGTACCCCGCCATCCTCTCGAGCCAAAACGCTGACATGACAACAGTTCGACAAGAGGAAAGAAGAGCGAAAGAAGAACGGCGCTTGGTGGTAAGGAAGAATCATCATACTCGGCAAAGCGGCCACTGCGACGACCCCGAAACGAATAGAGTTGGCTTGAATCCGTACAGAGAATATCGAGCAAACGGAAGGCACATTGTACACTATGTATTAAACTGCATACACGGAAATGGGTAATTATATTGTATGAGTAAATTCGGTCATGGCAAAAAAGAGAATAGCTCTTCTATATTGGTTCCACAACCAGGACGCTGAGGCGCCGGTGACATTGCGCGTGTGCATTTCGCCCTTGGGCAGATGGAATCCCGGGGCGGCACGAGCTTGCCTGCTGAGAGTCATCGTTGGTCTTGATAGCCCAGAGAGCCGTGGTCTTACAGTCCGGTACTGTAGTTCCACTGGGCCGGATCGGCAAGGGGGAACACGGAGAGGTTGTGGTCGAAGCCGGGTGTCCAGCCAGCACCAGCACCAGCACCACCACCCGGGTAGTGGGGTCCCGGATACCGGGAAGAGAATTTACCCGGACAACCAATCAAACATTACGGTGTCTATCCCTCGACGTCTCACAGCTCTCGGTGCTGCTGCACCTTACCTTGCTTACAGTGCAGTGCCCCTCCAAAGCTAATTCTGCCCCGCCATCCGATCAGAAGCATCACCATGTCCTGGAACCGGCCTCAGCTGAGGAGCGGCACTGATCTGCAGCTGCAGTCGGCCTTTAACGACGGACAATGGGCCAATGTCATCCGTCTTGCCGAAAAACGGTTCCGGACTTTCAACGACCACTACTTTGAGGTTTGTTATTTTCACCTCACCGCTCAACTTGACTCAAGCCGAATTGACCACCCCGTCCAGGCCGTGAAAATATGCGCCGAGAGTCATCTGGAGTCACCCTTGGAAAAGGCATCGCCTCTTATTGCGATTCAGAAGCTGGTCAAAGATCCGTCCGCTGTGAGAGACGCCGACTCACTCGAGCTGTTGGAGTGGGCGTCTGAGGGGTTTCTTGAGGACAAGGACTTTGCCGAGACTTTCGGACCCCTGAAGTTGCGCTATGTGAAGGCGAACCCCAAGGACAAGAATGGTGGCACAAGATGCCTCGAGTCTTGTCTGTTGCACTGGGATCTGGTTAGCGCACAACAGGTAAGCCTCTCTCTTATGGAATACGGATATCATGTTCTAAGCGTGCACACAGATTGCAGCAGTTCTCGACAGGTCATTTCCTCAAGAAAGAAGCTTCATGTTCTGGAACATTGCCATCACTCATTTGCTAGCGGTGAGTTCCCCTAGCTATCACCTCGCCTAGAAAAGTGGCTGAAGTTGAATACAGACCAGCGACCAGTGTCCCGCGGGCAAGAAGCAGCTCTATGGTATGCTATCGTTAAAGCAAATACAGCGCGCCGCCCAGTTTGCCGAACAGGTAAGATACTCGTCAGAGATGCAACGGGGCATGGCGGTTGACTTGACTCTAGAGCGTCACCGAGAAGAAGGGTGAAGTTGCCGACCGAGCGATCAATACGGAGGAAGAAATCCTTCTCTTTTACCGCATTCTCGAGGCCCATGGTACTGAAGCAGAGTGGGATGCGGCTGTCAATGGCCCTACGCTCAACCCCGTCTACCAGTTCAAGGCAGGCCGCAAGGATCTCTTCCTGCAAACTATTCAAGTTCTTGAGCGAAAAGAGAAGTGGAAGACGGTATACGACCTGTGCAAAGAATGCCTCTCGGCCACGGACGAGAATGGTCAGTTGAGTCTTCTCGCGTGCGACTGGGCTGTGTGGAAGAAGTTTCTCAATGCCGCTGGCCGTACAGGAGAGACCCAGGAGTGAGTGGAGAAGTTTACCTTGATTAAGTGGTGTCTGATCTGTTATAGGGCGTCGACCGAGGTTTCCGAACTGATCAGCCAGTTCTTGGCACAGCCGAATGTCCGTTCAATTTACAAACGCAACATCCGACTGGCCAAGGTGGAGGCGGCCTTCCAGTTCTCGCAGCTGGCGCAGTTAAGCTCCGAGGTCAAGACAAACAAGTTCGAGGAATTGTGTCGATACATAGATATCGAGTGCGAATCCCCCGCTTGTTTTGACGACGTCAGGGGCTTCGTCGAGCGCCTTCCCCCCCAGGAGATCAAGGAGCTTGCTTACGAGTACGTCCCCCAACTGGCGGAAGAATCCAAGGACGCTGCTAGGTCAGCATCTGTGAGGACGCTGGCCTTCAAGCTGCAGTACCTTTGCTTGTCCTCATCCAAGACCATCGTTCGTGTCTCGAACGAGGACCCCAAAAAGTCAAACGATTGGAAATGCGTTGTTTGCGCAACAGTCAATAAGTCATCCACCTGCTCAGCATGCCCAGAGAGATTGTTGGAGTCGGCTTTAGCTCTGTACTCTACTCTCATCAACTCCTCCGAAATCAAGTCATCCCTCGACTGCATACCCGAGCTCGCCATTCTCGCTGCAACATGCTGTATTAGACTGAGCGGCATGCACCAACGCGGCACCGACAATCCTACTTCGCCCACCAAGAGCGGCCGGCCTGATCGCCTGCTGCAGGCTGCCCTCCTCATTGAGGATCAACTCACCAGAACCCCGAAGCACACAAGACTGACGCTGGTTTTGGTTCGCATCTATCTCGTGCTTGGCTGCGCGTCCCGAGCGCGTGAGGTTTGGGACACGGCAGACGTGAAGCGCACCATCATTGACTCGCTTGGCCCCTATTTCTTCGATCGTCTGTCAAGCATCGCTCCAACCTTGGTTCTTCCCCCGAATCGGCCCGAGAGAGGCCTGATGCAGGGCCTGAAAGCACACTACAACACGTCGCTTAAGCTGAGAATGCCTAGAAGGCTGGCCGATGCTTTCGAGGCTGAGAGCTACACTGCCATTCTCGACATCCCGAGCTATATAGAGCGTCTGAGGTCGAGTTGCACTCTGGTCATGGGCTACGTGGAGGAATCGAGAGCCGCCCGAGCCCTCGGCATCCGCAATGACTCTATCTTCGATGAGCCCGCCATTGGTGAGCTTCTCAATGCCGCCGATGCTCTTTAACGCTAACACTTATCCCTAGCGGAAATCACTGACGACTCTGCGTTGAGCGAGGTAATCGATTACGGATCTGTCCCTAACCTGGAGGCGGCGACGAGTCGGCCCGTCTACGACGTCCTACGGCTAGGTCCGGATCCATCGGTATGTGGTTCAATATCTCAGTAAGCACGTAGACTAACTGAAGAACCAGAACCTCCGTTCCCACTTGGCCCTTGCTGCAGAGAGGTTCTTCGACATTCTGTCTTTCAAGCCTGCTTCGTCTTACAAGGTCACCAATGTCGCACAGACGACAACAGCGGAGCAGACTTTCGTCCTCGAGTCCCTCCAGCAACTGGCCAACTGCATGAACAGATTCTTGCATTCTCGCGGAAACATTCTCACCCAACAAGAAGAGACGTACTACGGTATTGTCTCCCTTCTGACTACCTTGGTACCCATCGCCGTCGCCGCCAGCAGAAGCCCCGCGCCCACCGAGCTCCTGTCAAGTATCACATCAGGCGTCAAATCTGGCCTCGAAGTTCTTCGCGCCCAGTCCCTGTCGACACCGGCGGATACGGAGGATTCCAAGGCTCTACTGATGCTGAGTTCGTTGCATGGTCTCTCCATTCTCCGCGATGCTGCCGCGGCCGTGAAGCTGGCGACATCTCACATCATAGCGTTCAACGAGCGAGAGAAGGAAAGAGACCGCTCCGGGCAGAGCAACGTACCCAAGGACGTCGTGACGCAAATTAAGGCTCTGGAGGCTGCAGTTGACACGGCTATGGCGGAAGGAAAGGCACGGGTTGCTCTCTTGAAGAAGGAAAGTGACAACCTGAGCGCCAAGCTGAGCTCCTGGACATTCGAGGCGGACTCGGAGGACAAGTTGGCGAAGCAGATCCGCGAAGTGGCCGGGTCGTACGTCGGCGTTTGGTCGCAGAGAGTGACGGATAGCTGGCGGACGAATGTGAAGGGTTGGGAGATGGTGCGATGGGAGTAGATGTCTCGTATGCGTTTACGGATGTAGCCCATACCCCCTTACAACTCGAACGTGAGTATTCATCACTCACGGCGAGGAGTCCAAAATAGAATATCGTCTTGTGACCAATGTACATTTTGATTTAATCAACTGCGCCGGGTATTTCCCCTTCCATGGTACCTGTCTTCCGACAACTCCGCGTGATCCAAACCAGGCCACATTTACGGTTCGAGCCTTCAAGTTCCTCCACTATATCCTGCCACCTAGGACAGAACATGTCGTTCTCTCAACCCCAAGCACTTCACATAGAACATCAGAACGTCATCGCCCAGTCTAAAACCCGTCCGACTGGCTGTTCCTCCTCTTACTCTGCTTCTTCTGAAACTGCTCCTGCTCCTCGCGCAGGGTCATCCACACCCAGAACCAGCACATCATCTCGAGAAAGGCAAAAGTCAAGAAGACACGGTTCTTGAGGCCGTCGCCACCCCAGGTCGATGGCGTGTAACGAGGATTGTTCACCTGGGCCGAAGGGTGGGCGAAGCGGCTGCCGCCGCGGGTCGAGCTGCCGTAGAGGGGCGACGAGGGACCGAAGAGGAACGTGTAGATGACGAGGGACATGGACACGAAGAGGCGGGCGGGAGCTGAGGTATGACATGTTAGCGGGAACCTGGGGTTGTATTGAAAGGGGAAGTTGACGAGCTTACCCTGGGTTCCCCAATGGTAGACCAGCCAGACCTCCTCGGGCATGCTGAGGGTGACGAGGTCGCTGAAGCCCAGCATGCCGAGCACGGCGGCGAGGAAGGCAAGGGCGGGAGACTTGTTTTCGAAACTTCGTGCATGAGGCTGAGGAAGGAAAAAGTTAGAATTTGAAAGACCGAGGGTTGCCAGCGGCGGAGAAGGCCGGAGACTTACCATGCCCATGGACTCGCCCAGCACGTACACCAGCGCCTGGTCGGCGATGGTGGCCGGGCTCGTGAGGAAGAAGTAGGCGAGTGTGATATGGAAGAGGGAGAGGGAGGTGATGATCGTTTTTGCCGAGATGAGGGCCATGTTTGCGGGTTGGAATCCTGTCTGATGACGCGCAAGGAGAGGAGTTGCGACTAGACGGTGGTGATTAATCTTCGGGGGAATATCGCAGTCGCGTTGCTCAGAAAAGAATGGAATGGACAGCCAAAGCGTCACATGTCTTATCGGAGTGGGTGATGTGAGCTAATCCTGCAGCTGCAAGGCTTATCGTATCGGAGCTTTTTGTTCGTCTCACTCCATGCAGTACGAGGCATCGAGGTTCAGCAGTCTTTCAGCGGTCCCCTTCCTGCTAGCGCAATGGCAGCTCCCTTAACAGAGCTGAGCCAAGGGACAGCTTGAATGGGGGTGGGTGGGGGTGGGGTTCCTTTGTTCGATCGTTACCGTTACAGGAATGAATCCCTCCCATCGGCCGGCAATGTCTCTCCTCCAACGAACACCTGGATTCCGATGACCCTACCACTCTCCTCTTGCCTCTAATATCGTGCGAGCGATGGCAAGGATGGCAGCCGACACCGCAATGCCGCTCGAAAAGGCGCGCCATGTCAAATACTGGCAGCGCTGCCACATGACCTTCCTCCCGCACCAGTACACCTCCTCGGACAGCACGCGCATCGCCCTGAGCTTCTTCATCCTCGCCGCCCTCGACATTCTCTCCCCGTACGAGCCCTCCCAAGAAACCCGCACCTCCTCACGCCCGCCGACCGAGCCGCCGCGCGCAACTTCGTCCTAGCTCTACCACCCCGGCGGCGGCTTCTGCGGTTCACCCAACCATGCGCTGCCAGCCGAGCTATACGCGGACTGGGACTTTGAGAAGGGCGCGCCCAGGACGAAGAATTCGAGCTCGGCGAACCTGGCGTCGACGTATTTTGCTCTGTTAATCCTGGCCATTGTCGCTGACGGGCCGGAGGCTGCAAAAAATGCCTTTGCGGGGGTGGACAGGGTCGCGACGCTGCGGTGGTTGAAGCGGTTACAGCGGCTGGATGGGAGCTTTGGGGAGCTTGTCCTGGACGACGGGAGTATAGAGGGCGGTAACGACATGCGCCTATGCTTCCTGGCTGCTACCATACGGTGGACGCTGAGAGGTGACGCGAAAGACGGAGACGATGATTGGGTCGAGGACATTGATGTCGACGCGCTGGTCCGGCACATTCGCCAGGGCCAGACTTATGACGGCGGACTCGCGCAGAGCTCCCACCAGAACGAATCACACGGTAAGTCCCCGCCGTTTGAATGTGTGTCTTGAACAGCAAAACCTGATTCATGGGGCCTATAGCCGGCTACGCGTGGTGCGCCGTAAGCGCGCTCGTCCTCCTCGACCGGCCACCGGAGCAGGGTGCGACCCCGCACCGCAGCGAGATCCTCAGTCAGGGCGTCCCCGATGTGTCGTTGCTGGTAAAATTCCTCGTCCACCGTCAGTTCGAGTATCTAGAGAACGAGGACGACTCGGACGATCCCAACACGGCCAACTTTGCGCTCCCGGAGTCGCTGAACGAGCTCACGCTGGACCCGAACATGCGTTATGTAGGTTTCAACGGGAGGTGCAACAAGGCGGCGGATACGTGCTACTGTTGGTGGGTGGGCGGGACGTTGCAGGTGCGTAGAGACTCATCGTTGTTTCCGAGTGTCCGTGTTCTGTCTGACAATGTCTCTAGATGCTGGGCCATGTCGACCTCATCGACGCTGGGCCCTCGCGCCGTTTCATCATGAGCAAGACGCAGCATCTCATCGGCGGCTTCTCCAAATACCCGGGAAGCCCGCCGGACATCTACCACGGGTTCCTCGGCCTGGCTGCTTTGGCCATCATGGGCGACCCGGCACTCAAGCCGTTTGATGCGGCCGTGTGTGCGACGCAGGAGACTGTAGACAAGATCGTGGCCGCGAGAGAGGGGCTCAGAGACGCTGCCAAAACAGGACAGCGGTAGTCAATTTTACTTCTTGTACGGGACGTTGGAGCCGGTTGAGATACACCTAGCAGTGGCATTCTGAGGCTTCACCCATCGAGTGGAAGTAGACAAAGAAATCACACGACGGTAGCGTTTACTGGCGGTAGTCCGGATTCTTTTCCCATTGCAAAACCATCAGCGCCCTCTGTTTAGTACAAGGTATCCTCTAGTATGGTACAAGACGCTGAAGGTTAGATGTAGAAATAACACTATGAGAGCTTTTGCCTCGGCTCGTTCTATCGAGCGTGTATGATGGAACCTGTGGTGACAGTTCATTCCAAAGACAAGATTAAAAAAAAAAAAAAAAAGAGAAATAAAAAAAA